>JABUQX010047569.1:5000-22500 GCA_015478945.1 Trachelipus rathkii | reverse complement strand
TAGGAAAGCAAGCAAACAGTTATCACTAGAGAAAATCTGATTCAGTCTATAGTAAGTCACTCACTTACCTCAATATTTAGTTACTATCTTCTAAAATATTAATATTATATATTATTGAATTACCCAATACCCATATAATATATCATACTCTATATTAAACGATATATATAATCTAACCCTCTTTATATATCTACTAAATGTTGCATCGAGTTATGAGTATTCACACTCAACAACTACTACTACCATACTTATACTACTCCTCTTATTGTATAGATATAGTACGATAATCCTCCAAAATATGATAAATTTAACAACCTATTATAGACTCATTGTAATATTATGTCCTCATATATAATATATGTATATACTTTTCTTATATATAATATTCTCATAAGAACTTAATCTTATTGCTTTCTTTTATCAACTTAAAATATTTTTTTAATTATATTAGCACAAACTAATACAAGTATATAGTATATATGTATTATATAATACATATATTGTTTTACATCTTTTGTTTTGTTAGGAAAATAATATATTAATTAGGTGAGTACCTCTGTTAATTTATATTATTCAATTAATAGTAAATAGATGTTAAAATAAATTACATATTTTTATTAGTGTATATATAGACTTGTGAGTGATTATTATCATGTTCATACTATATATATATATATCCTTACTGTAAGTAATTCGCTATATATATACTTTCTAACTAATATAGTGAGTAAAAACACATTTTTTATTCCTATAACTCTCTATCTCAAGCTCATACTCTTACTATTACATAGCTCTTACCTATTCAAACCCAGAAATTAATCTTATTTAGTATATGACTTACTTAACGTTATATATTGCAATCTCTCTAATAAGTGATCAATTATCTTAAAGGTAGTCTATCTATATTTAATAATTATTAAAGTGAAGGCGAATACCTCAAAAAATGTTCTTGTATGTTTTCTCTCTCTCGCTATGATTTCACAGAATCTAATATCTATTTATTGAATTAATAAATTTAAGAAACGCGTTCAGAGCAAGTATCTTTCTACTCAAATAATTAATTAATAGTGCATAAGTAGAGAGTGTTTTTTACTATATTGTAAAATCCGTTAAATATTTTTAATGATAAAGGATTATAAATCGCAATCGTAGAGTTGTCACTTAGAATTTGGTTAACAACATTGCGATTTTTTTGATGGCCCAGGCATTTATTACATGGCATTAATATATAGTTCTTTAAGTTATAAATCGCGTTCAAAACATGTTTATTCTCTGATTCTATACTTTATCTCTTTTTTGCAAAACTTGACTTCACATTTCCATTTCTCTAAATTATGTAAACATTATGAAAATACATATTTGATCACATTTATCGAATCTAAGCTTAGACCTCAATAGCTCGCTAGAAATAGATGATAACCGCGCAAACAATAATGTGCATGGGAAACTTTTTTTCTTAGTTTTATTATTTAAATAATTTTATAAATCGGTGGAAATTAAATAGAGTATATGGTCGCCATTATACTCTCATGTCATCAAGTTTATTTACTCTATATTTGCTTGATTAATCTATTGGTGAAGTTTATAATTTTCTTTTTTTGTACATTCTCTACTATATATAACATGCACACCTTCAAACGCCATGTATCGGAATATGTATGGCTTTGATGTGGTTTCATCCTAATATGGAATTTATTATTCTCCAAACTCTGATGAACATTGGCCTCTGGATGAATAACATTGATACTGTTCATAGATAAAGGGAGTGAGTAATAATATGAGTATATAAAGCGACTCTGATTTTTGTTAATGATTTTTTCTCTCTCATAACCCTCTCTCTCCAATAGTATGATATTATAGTGAGTATAGGCTAATTATCATCCACCTCACCATAAATAGGCAATATACTTAATATATGATAGCTTATAAACTAAATATAAATAATAATATAACTATAATATATATAGAATTATATACTATATATATATATATAGTAATATTATATATATATATACAATTAATTATATTGTTTATTTATTTCTGTTCTCAGTTTATATTTATTTCATTCATGATTTTTAATTTTAATTTATTTTTTAATTAGCTCCTTCAATTAATTATCTTAATCTGAAAATAAAAATGTCTTAAAAGAACAGCAAAAATTTATTTTTTTTAAACTGTTTTTCTTTAAATTTTAAACAATCATTGTTTTTCTTGTGGCTTATCAGACTTCTATTTTTTATCGTTTAATTTACAGAGGTGGGCATAAGCGCAAAAGCGCAAACGCAATTTGCGCTTTAGGTAAAAATGTGCGCATTTGCGTTTGCGCGGAAATTTCTAAAAATGACGCGCTTTGCATTTGCGCTCAACAACTTTTTAAGAGCGCAAAGCGCAAATTTGCGCTCAATCTAAATACATTCTGTTTGAGTTAGCTATCTTAAATAATTATTTTGACTGCACTTATATGTCAGCTTGAATTATTTCAGTAAAGAAAAAAAAAAAATAATATCCAAATAAATGCATATTATAGGGATATAAAGTATATTACTTTTATTATGGAAGTAACGAAAGTTTAAAACCTAATAAGTAGGTTCCATAAGTCTACAAATTCTAATAATTCCCTTATAATAATATTATAATATTATTAAGTATATATAATATATAATATTATATAATAATTAATAATATATATTATATAATATATATTAATAATAATATATATATATATTAATATATATTATATTATTATATATAATATTAATATATAATATATATATATATATATAAATAATAATAATAATAATTATGTATTACATTACTAATAATTAATTAATAAATAATAATAATAATATAATATAATATAATTTAATGAACTCACATATAGGAGTATATCTGGGTAATAAAATAATAATAATAATCCAATTATAATATATATTCAAATAATAAGTTCATTTAGAGGGCTGCAAAGAGAATACATTAATTATGAGATCAAGTTCCTAAATAAGAAGGTGAAGTGGAATATGGCAATAAATATATAATTTAGAATAATAATAATAATTTACATAATAATAATAATAATAATAATAATTAATAGTGATGATTTATTAATAATCAAAAAAGCCTAATATAATAATAATAATAATCGATAAATATGATATAATGTAAAATTAATAATAATATATCAATATATATAAAATAGAATTAAAAAATTCATTCCTAAATAATATAGATAATAATATAATAATTTATATATATTAATATAATAAGTTAACTAATAAATAATAATATAATTAATAATGAGTTATAAATATAATATATAAGAATTTATAAAAAAAATATAATAAATAATTTAATTATAATTCCATAATTTTATTTTATTTATTTTGATTATTTATTATTTTTATATTTCATTATTATATTTATTATTATTATATTCTAGTAAATTCCGTTCTTTCTCGACTCTCATAATAAAATATTCACTATTATTGATTATTATTTTTATTATTATATACTTTATTATTATTAGTGTAAATATTATGTTATAATATTATTATTTATTATTATTATATATTAGTTTATTTAAGGTATTATATATGCAAGATATATAACTTTTCTTGATTAGTGAGTCATATGTATCTTTGTGTTATATTATTTATTTTATTATTATTATTATAACTACAATTTTTTATTATTATTAGCCAAATTACTAAGTTTATTGGTTACTTGTGATCAGCGATTAAAACCTTTTAGTGTTTTGTGTTGTCCATCTAAAAGAAATAAGTAATTTAAACACTAAGATAAATTGAAGTGTAAGTGTTTTCATAACCTTAATGTGGTACAAGGGGAAAAAAAAATAGTCAATAAGGCGGTGGAGTTGTTTGTGAGAATTGTAATAGTCAACGTAAGTTGAAATTGAGTTGAGTTGTTTGATTACTGCCTGATATTCTTCCTCTAGTATATAATATAATATGCAGACCAAGTAATGAGACTTGAAGCACATATAGGCCCCTTGTATAATCACAATTGAGGTACTTTGCGATACTTTTTTTGAATTTTTTGTGCTTCAAATTTATTAACTCTCCTCAAAAGTTAACCAGTTAATTACTCATTTCACATATTGTGATACTTAAAATAAGGGATTTTAGTTTTGTAACTTTTTTTTAGTGAAAACATGCATGCTCTCTCGAGACTTGTGTACTGCATCTCAAGGAGGGTCAAGCGTCCACATGAAATCGTCTCGAATATTACTGATACATACTGTAGAAAGAGAGATCATCTGAAAATTAGGGATGCAGAAAGATACTATCTCTATATATGTCTCACGAACAAAAATATTAAAAGAAAGATATTTCTTGAGTTGTTTCTCATGAAGATAAGATGATTTATTTTTTATAAGATATGCATTTAGATAACATATATAATGTGGCTACGAACTTATCTCAAGGTATAAAAACTAAGAAGGGAATAGTAAAGAGTCCCATATATATTTTAACAAATTGATAATACCTCAGAGTTCTTTGCCATCTTAAAATAATCATTTTATTACATCAAATATTATCTGCTATACTATATACATGTCTATTATCCATGACAGTTGGGCCTAGTCTCTACATTGTGGAAGTCGAGGTGCAAGCATATTCTTGTGACTCAGAAAATTTAGGCTTGTACCACCCTGAACTTGATTAATACCACCACTCCCACTCACGCGGAGAAAAATATGCTGCGTATCTCTGATTCATATGATATAATTATGAGAGAGTGAATGATTGACTCTTACCAAGATATCATTCCTCTAGGCAGATATAAACTGCTGGCCGATCAACTCCGTGTCAGGTCTAGCGACTGGGGCACAAATTATATCAGGAGTGTTTTCTCGTGGGTACGAATGTGAGAGACGGTATGCCTTTTATCACTAACCATTAATTTCGAGTTTATGGCATTACATGATTAATGAGTTACAAGAAGGCGATGTCGCTTCGCCTGTTAGAGAGTTTAGTTTTTTAGTGGCTGTTGGTTCTTCTAGTCAGCAAAAGATCCTTAGACCGAGAAGCCACATGGCATCTCGCTCACTTATCAAACACAAATTTTGGCATGTGAGCTATTAAGAAAGTAAGTAAAAATCAATATGAAATTAACTAGACCTTCCACGTCCAAATAGCATCGTTAATAAAAAGATCTTTTACACTCAAATTAATAAGGATAAATATCATCGGTAAAATTTAAAAAATATTATCTTTCAGGTGTCTGCTTACAAAGCAGATACTCTCGGTGCTAATATAAAATTACTGTGATGCAACATATTCGAAAGTATGATGTTCACATAGACACGTAAAATCACGCGAGGTAGCGGAAGATAATAGAACACAGTATTCACAATACGGCATTCGATTGCATATTGAGATAGTCTATACGACACTGGAAGACACATGCCAAGACAATTTACTGTGTAAACACCAGAAGGTTCTAGAACGGATACAAAACCTCTCCAGCTAGTAAATCTGCTTCGGTTGACGAGCATTGAACTCGACACATTAGCGTAAAGAATCCTAACTAATACTATCGGCTTCTAATCTGTTTGAATTTCGCTACACTAGTTATTGCTATCAATAGAGCCTACAAGACAGGTGATTTTAAACATGAGTCCTCGAAATGGGTCCTCTATGTTTGGATCCATTTATATAAATGAGAGAACACTATAGCTCATACCTTAGCATTATCGTGTTTGTCCCATAGAGCACGACGGAAAATAACAACTGCTGCTGATACACTTAAGAAGTAGTTCGGTAATGCTTAAGAACTCCAAGTGTTACTCGTGTTTGACGGCAACATACAAATATAACACATTGCATATAAAACACGGTGTGCAACTTAAAGAACACCTTTATGGTCGGCATATACCGAAAAATCACAACTTAATCATTTTTGCAATGGTAGCATACGCCTATGTCCTCTCAATGTGCTATTTATATAAGTGATAAGGAGAGGTATTTAAATTGCGGAGTACATCGAAATAATGACGCATTTATTGCTTGTTGTAGGACGTTGATCATGTTGCGGGAGCGGAAGAGAAGGAATGCGTACGCCTGTGGAAGTCCTATTGCCTAATCTCTTCTCCTCAAGGAGACAAGATCGGGGAAATGAAACGAGGAGGGCTGGAAAGGACATCCGTCTAAAACATTATGCCTCTCCAAATTAGAGACAGAGTGTAGTCAGGACTATGCTATGCTAAAGCAACCTAAAGGGCAAACATAAGGGGGAATAAGCGTCGCCTGTTGGACCGATGGTCCCACTTGTACTTTTAAAATAGTGAATATATTAATTTGATTAAAAATTAATAACAAACAGCACTGCATCACTCACTTCAAACTCACGGAAAAATTTAGTTCGGGTACGTAGATTACTTATAATGATATAGAGACACTCCAGTAGCAAGCTGCCGGTAAGATCCAGTTGAATAACATGGAGATGTGTGATAATATATAAAAGGTGTCATATATATTTAGCATTCTCTCAGTGAATACTTACGTTGTCCACATTATATTTTTAAAAAAAATGTTTAGAAATTAGGGTTACAAAATTTCCTTCATAGAAGCTTCACTGGAAAAATTGTGATACAGTTTTTTGTGTAATGTATATTGTTTCTATAATTTGGAACTAAATTTATTCATCTCTATGTTAATAATTAGAATATATAAAAAATAATATATTATATATGGATTGATTTTTAAATTAATTTTATTTACAGTGGATTAACTAACTATCTGAGATAGTATATTTAGTACTATTTTAATAAAATAACTAGGTCAAAATAATAATATATACGAGTAAAAATATTTATAGAAATTATAACAGTTATAATAATAATAGTGTTGACGCAATAAAAAAACGGTAGTAATAGTGACTACTAATATTTGATAGTTATATATACTAGTAATTTGCTAGAAGAGGAACAATGCATACTGAACATATTCATAAGGTGAGAGGGATGTGCCGAACCACATTATAGTGTTATACGATTTTTATTATACTTAATTATTATTGTAACATTTTATAGTAATTTAATTATATCATTTAAATTAATAAAATAATATATATTATTAATCATTTATATTATTTAAGTGGAGATAAATTTTTTATATATAAAAATAAATGATGATAATATATATATATATAATTTTATTAATAACTATAAATAATAATAAACTAGATTATACATAATAAAGTGTCTCACTAATAAATTTTTATTATATGGTATAGCGAGAGAGGGTGAATCAGATAACCACTATATCATTATATATTATATTAATATTACGTATTTATTTATTATATTCGATATTTAATTACATATTATATTTTGTATATAACTTAAAAGCTGTAAAAATAATATGAGTATTTTATTTAAAATCAAAATCAGAGCACATTATTACATATAAGTATATATAATAATATTTCTGCATACGCTTTTAGAATCAGGGCAGAAGAACGTTTCAAGAACGAATTTTAAACAGTATGGTACTCGAGTATCTAACCCTCATCATATGCTATGGTACCTCGACTTATACACACCCTTCTAACGGTTTGAGGTACTGACTCTATATATTTCAGATACATATCATTATTTTCTAAACTTTTAATAAAACTTACATTTATATATTATTAATAGAATTACATTATTATTATTTTTTGTTTGCTTTTATAATTGTGCTATATACCGTATATAGGCCGTGATTAGAGAATTGTTAAAATAATATAATATCAATATATATATATAATATATATATATATAGTTATATGATTTTTTTAATAATTCGATTTTTTATTTATATATTACACCTATTATATTTTTTTTATTTGTCAAATTTGTTGACAATTATCTTTATTTTTATTTTTTTTATAGGCATGTATATCTTATTTATTTATTAAATTTACCTTTAAATATTTTTATATTACTAATCTATAATATAATAATTATATTATTATTATTCTAATTATTAGTTTAATTATTATGAAACAGGTGTATAACATGATATAATGAAATTACGTTAAATTCATTTTATTGATTTTAATAAAGTTATATTCAAGTTAGCTATACATATTATAATAGTTTATATTTTTTATATATATATCTCACAAAATTTTTTAGGACAAGTGACTGGAGAAGTGAAAACTAAACTATCCACATAGTGTTTCCTAATTATCTTCTATTTTACTGTCTAATATATGGTGTTCAACAATAATACATGACACTAATAAACAAATGTGGGTTCAAAATAAAAAATCTATTCTAATAAAATCATGATTGTTTTCTCGTACATACATGGAATATCGTGTACCAAATTATATCTCTCAAACTGAGAACGAGCGACCCTAAATATATCCACAGTCTAGAGCAAATATATGAGAGAGGTGACGAAGTTGTGGACAATAAACATAAAATGAATGAAGCTGAGATACTTCGAACTCGAGAAGTAGAAGTGGTATCTCAACGACAGAGTTACTCATACTCGCGTAAAAGATGCAAACGGCTATAGTATATACTGTGAAGCTGAAGTAAAAAAGTCACCAGGAATGCCAAGGCTCTAGGAGAGCAGCAGAGAGAAACATGAGATCATATCTAAAATGTAGATATAAAATCCCATTACCAGGTCATGCACACGTCGCTGTACCACGTTGGATCAGGCTTTGTTTAATAAGATCGATGTAAATCAGAGAGATTCTCGTATAATATACATTAATAGGAGACACAGGAGGATACAGCTATGGCATCTCCACAAGCAATTTTAAATTAAACATTATCTTTATGAAGGGTTAAATATGCACCCTATTTCGTAGAGAATAATTCAAGACGGAAAGCTGAGGAGTGAGAAAGAGATCACTAGTTATTAAATAATTGATAATAAGATTAAAATATCATCTTTTCTTATCATTATGATTCTATATTGTTATTTATATATTTGCATCTTTCAGTAAAATTTAAAAATAAATTCGTCTACATTAATATATATAAAAATATACTTATATATTTCTTTATTATTATATATTATTTTTTGATTAGCTCCTAAATTTTATGTGCTATTTATAATTTTAAAAATTTTGATTTTAGTATTACAGATCTCTTTAGACTTTGATAATACTTTTTGAAAAATGTGCGCTTTTGCGCTTGCGGAACTAAAGTTTTTTTCCATTTTGTGCTTGCGATTGCTCTCTTTATAGTTTTAAATTTATGCGCGCCCATAACTCTGCGTTTAAAAATAATATTGGTTATTTCTATAGGTTTATTAAAAGCTTTTATATTTGAACCTCTTCGTTTTTATAAGGCCAATAACTAAATCACTTAGGCTCTAATGAGTTATATGTAGAAGGTTATACAATTGTTCGCTCGCATCTTCTAAGCTAAGTACTCAATTAAACTTGAGTATAAATTATATTTACGGGTGACTTTTCTCTCTCTAACAACTAGAGCTTATTGTCTATTATCACAGTTCTCTTTTTGAAATCATCTTTTTCTTTATTTATTTTTAAATTGTTTAAGTCATCTTGAAGTTACTTGGTTTGATAATAACTGATAAATTATAAAATAACTAGTTATTACTGTCCTCTTGAAAGATATTCCATAAGGCTTTTGTTAATTGTAAATTTAGTATAATAATCAATATTATATTAATGAATTCTTACTATGCTATATTTATTACATATATGGTGGAAAAACTTTGCCTTGCAAATTTTTATCTCACAAAGGAAAAATACAGATTGGTGTTTACACTATTACTCTATGTTGATTTTCATAAGTTAACTTTACCCAGTTTGAAAATATTGGCATTTATTTTGCTTCAAACTACATTGACTGAATGTGGTCTTAAAATGTTGTTAAATAATTTTCAACATTAAAACATAACATTCATAAAGTGCAAAACGTAACTTTCAAATACATGGCACTGATATTGTGATTAAAGCATTTCACATACTTTTCCTACTTTTTTATAGTTTGACTAAATAGTGTAGTTCAATACGTACAAAAACTTTCACTTACTTTAAGAAAATACAAAACTTATTATTACTTCGAGCCTTTCTCGATCATACTTATAAAATTTGTCTATCATTTTCCTCTTCCTGCAGAAAGAGAAAGTTTTACAGGTACTATTTTGGTATGTCAGGAAGGTGCTTATTTACTTAAACATTACTAAATTACTAGATTTATTTTTTCATACTTGAAAAGATTTTTGAAAGTTTCTTGATTAAAATAACTGTATTGCTTACTTTTGCGTATCATAATCTGTTCACTTCGAAAATTTGAAACTACATATGGGTACCACTGAATCACGAAACGCGAATACTCATGGGTTTTTTTACCTTTTTGAATTTTATAAGTACAAGTGTCATCATAAGGTTAATTCATCCGTGCATTTTATGACTGCGAGACATGATTGACCATTTTCAATTTATAAGGAATTTTTGTTTGCAAAGTATTTTTTATTTGCAAAGTATTATTAGTCGAAAACTAGAAACGGTCAACGACTCTATTACTAATTTTGGATTTTTTATATTCGGATATGATGAATATTATAAAATATTTTCAAATGGAAAATTCATTCACTTTTATTGTTTGTACTTTATAAATGAAAGAATGAACGAGGAATATGTATACAGGTGAAAAGACAAACATAAGATAGGTAATGATTTGTTGACTAAGTTCATGAATTACCGAGAAAAAAGAAAAATGTCCGACTCGGTTTCCTAAAATTTCAACCGTCCGACTCCCGACTCTCAATATTTCACGAACTCATCTCAAAATTTCTAATAAACATCCGACTTCCGACTCCCATCTTCCTCAGGACTTTCTAAATATTTTCATTAGATCCAACTCCGGATTTTACACATACACTTCTTAGTATATGCCTTTATGATTATTATCGCTTGTTTGGAATAATATATTTAATAGTTGTGAAGGTGGAATCTCTAATATTCACTTTATATAATCATTTACTAATCTTTATTATTAAAACAACACTATATAGTGCTAGCTTTATATATAAAGTATAGAATTTCAATAACAAAACCAAAAATCTTTATATTTTAACATGTCCAAAAAGGACCCAAACATAAGGAAAATGAGTGTTCATCTTCACAATACATGACTTTCATGTTTCAAAAGCTTAAATTTATTCTAGTGTGTAAGCCTAAATTGGAGAACTATAAGGATATACTGCATTATGATTGTGAGTATTCGAAAAGAAAGTAAATGTGTCTTCTATACGAGATATGTGAATTATTTAAGAAATTTATGTGCATGAAGAATACAATCTATTTACTCTCTAGTGTTATTATGGATTTCTTCTTCTGGTGCCTCTCGACATAATAAAAAAAAATACAAATCAATACATACTGTTTTGTGAATTTAGAGCACAAGCTTTTGTTGAGTGGATGATGGTGAATTAGTTTATCTCTCAAAGCCGGGTGGAATGAATTATCGCAAAATACGAGATATAGTGTTAGCTTCAACTCCCTCCAGCTTACGCTCCCATATATATCCCCACAATTCTAGCCCCTTCTCCCTCTTACAGACCTGCCTTTCCCCCATTTTCTCTTGTGCCTGTCGCTAATCAAGGACCCCAAGGAGTGAGAGCTCACAGAGGTTCTCTCTATATTAATTCCCGTATTGTTCTTGATTACTAACTATTAGTATAATATTGAGAGCTCACTAGTGCAAATGATCTATAAAATTAATCTAATAATACATAAGGTATAATAGTGTATGAAAACAGTGAGTCTCAAGAAGACCTGGAGGGTCGAGTCCTCGAGTCTTGACGGGAGTCGTTCGCTTAATTGTTTCTGCAATATTACCAACTTTTTTATGTGGTGTACGTGTGTATTTTCAGGAATTAATGTTAAGTCTTCTTAGAGCGTCGAGTATGTATTCCAGTCACAACATTGCGGTGTGTTCGACCCCAGTGGAGGCAAGTTTTCTTTATCTCTCATTAATTTTCTTGGGTTTATTTAGTTTATTAAACTGATCATTCAAATTCTAATCACCATGAAACCATCAATATACTACACTATCAGTTTCTCTGTAAGGACGATGAAGTCTGATTAATAAAACCTCACATAAATTCTAAAGCACTCATCTAGATCCATATGACTTATTTTAGTAGTCATGAAGCTAACTCTCATTTCTCTACTTCTCTTTCACACTAATATATTAGCATTAATTGAAGTGAGTTGATAGGGTAAATTTCATAGATATTTAATTCTATATAGTTATTTTTAGGTAGGCCATAGGAAGTGGAAAATATATATCTTGAAGGATCAGATTGCTCAAGATATTAAAGCTCATAATGGGATATATAAGGTACATTATTATATATATAATTATATATATATATATATCCTGGTCTTACACAATTCTATCGTGCAGTTTTGGAAAAATTCGTTGATATACCAAGGGCACAAATTAATAGAAAGTACTGGACGTGTTGATCAAATTGGATTGTATATGTAAGCCTCTAATGAGCAGTGTGAGTCTGAGAGTGGTCAGTATGCTTTAGTAAAGGACGGTTATATATAAGATAAATAATGTATTTTGAGTTGTGAGATTCGCTCTGTAAACTACTGAGACTGTTGCAGTGAAACTCTTTCTCCAGAATAAATGAGTACATTTGAAAATTTCCAAAAGAGCTAATGAAATGTGTAATAACCTATTAAATATAGATAAGGATTATATCGTGATTATGGCTGTCAGTTCGACGGCTACAGTGAGTAATTTAGTGAGAGTTAAAGAGATGTACTAAATTAGTCGCCAAGCCCAGAATTACACAATTCTTATATCAGAGCTCGAGAGAGTCACATAGTGAACAATGAGGGTATATAACTACCACCCCCATAAATATTGATTCATACTCATAAGGCAATACGAGGCTCAATTTCATGTTACATCTTCAATTTGTTTATTTACGTCGTTGCATTGGTCTCTCTCGCGTATTGAGCAGTATTGCCATTTTTGGGTGATTGTTATTTTGAGAGAACCTCCCAAAGGGGTATTGGTATATTGGGCACAGGGTATTGGTTTATTGGTATTAGTCAAATGTGTCAATTTACTGTTCAGTCTTTATAATGTTTAAAAAAATGATAAAAGAACTAGAAATAGAGAAATTAAAAAAAAGGCTCTAAAGTAACAAAATGTCATAATAATTTGCTCTTTTGTTTGAAAACTTCACGATTCATTAGAGTTATATTTACTCTATGTTTCTATTTTCTAAAGTTATCCGTGTTCTTATGGTTTAATTACTGGAGAATAGATTCTCGAAGTATAATTAATATAGGTTTAAAGAAACTGTGTATAATCTTTATTACATTAATAAATTTAATGAAATAAAGAAAAATAACTATAAAGTAAAAAAAAAAATATATAATTTAAAAAACAAAAAAAAACAAAAAAAAAAGAAAAACGTAAGGAAACATAATCAATTATGTTATATATGTTTTTCACTAAAATAGAGTGACATGCTTTTTTTTTAATAAAAAAAATATCATGTTGTTATCTT
The DNA here is from genome assembly GCA_015478945.1 of Trachelipus rathkii. Classification (NCBI taxonomy): domain Eukaryota; kingdom Metazoa; phylum Arthropoda; class Malacostraca; order Isopoda; family Trachelipodidae; genus Trachelipus; species Trachelipus rathkii. The sequence goes on along the minus strand of JABUQX010047569.1, from coordinate 8,965 downwards.
CTTTAGAATGTAAAATAGACCACCAAGCGCGCGGGATCGTTTAATGTTAATCAGTTATGTGTCAACGTAACAATCTTCTTAGCTCATTATTGTATAAAATATGTAAAATGATTTTAAAAATTATACTTAGGGTTAAATTTGCGAAAAAAAGGTTGTAAAAGCTAAATTTTTAAAAGGGGCTTTTAGGTGATTTTGGTGAAAAAAACGTTTGTTACTGATTTCAGAGAGAGGATGATACTCAAAAAGAGTTTTGAGTTAAAACTTTCACTTTATAATGATATTGGGTTGGTTGTTGTTCTCACATACGTTTACAGCCCGCCCGCTATTAGAGAAATTTGCCCATAATTTATATTGTGCAATGGCAGGGGTTCCCAAACTTTTCACCGCGGGCACCTTGTTGTGCTCCAAAACACACAGATTCGCGGCAGCACCGCTTTACTCATTATTTAAATTGGTTTGCATTATGTTTTAAAAAAGATTACCTCATTAATCTTTGTTGTTTTTGCTCTAAGACACCGGCACAAGCAATTGTTACGTATGAACAATACAATGAGTAGAAAGGTAACTTTGAAAATGAAAAAATTAAAAACTCATTCTGTTTTTATAATAGATAATAGGGTGCCTAAAAATTCTGTATATTTCACTTTAATAAAAAAAAAACACCAAACGTAAAGAATTCCTTAATTTCCTGTATAAAACAGAATAAAACGTTTTATGGGAAGTTTTTGTCTCGAGAGTGTGTACACTAATTTTAGATACTCCTAGCATGCTGAATTTTTGAATTACTCCTGGATAATCTAAATTTCTGTACTTTTTTATGTTAAGAGCGACTGGCGGCTTTTTGAAAAATTTTATTCATTCCCAAAATACTTTAAGGCCATTTCAGCCAAAGTTTGCTGCCTATTTCACATAACATTAGCTAACAGCATCTGTTGTTATGCATTACACTTGCATTCCACACTGAGACTACTTCTGTCGGCAACACCCTTTCGCTGTAGTATTAAAGTGTTTCTCTTAAATATTAGTGCGCTGTTGTCCATATACCCAATTACTGTTTCCACAAAGTGACAGGTAATTTTTAAAACTAATCATACCATTTAGATCTGATTTTCCTCTCAAAGATATTAGGAAGAGTTTTCATACTCGATCCTCGATGGTACTCTAACTCTGAAAAAAACACTGTTTAGTTTGTAGTCAGCCAAAGTTCTGCTGCCTGAGAGGCAACTTCTCAGGTTAAATCAATAGCAGGTTTGAGAAAATAGCTCAAACGAGATGTTTTTTTTCAAACCTTCCATGTGGCAGTAATACCAGATTATCGAGGTGAAGTTCTCCGCGCGGTTGAACTGATGGATTCTTCATCTGTTTCTACACACACACTCTACATATTTCGCAACAACCTTTGGGCAGAATAAGTTGTCGAGATGTCTTCTGCTCTCTAACGCACGCTTCAATAAAAACAAAAAAATTTGCGCAAGCCTTTTATTTTGTTCCACCTTATTGTGTCCTCTACTCTTCCTTTGAGTACGCTGGTGGGTGGTGTTTTCATTTTAGCTTTAATATCTCATTAAAATATTCACTGTCGGTAATAAATGTATATACCCAATTTTAAGCTGCTATAAACTCACGAAATTCACACGGATTAACTTATTTTTTTTTTACTTTCGCTTTAAAAGTAAATTATAAGACTGCCTGTGAATGTGAGATTAGCAATATCAACAATTAAATAAAGAAAATCGTTAAAGTCAGAGAATGCCTTCTAGTTCATCATGGCGAGTTTTTGTTTAGTTTTTCTTGCTTTGTGTGCAGCGCGGGAAAGAAGTGTAACTTTAGAGTTCCATGTAGACCCAATAACGATATTCTTTTGTCCCCGGGTCTTTACGGGTTAAGTGTGTTAAAAGGCGTGCTTTTGAAGGGGGGCTCTTAACATGATTAATTATTCTTCACTAAGCATTCATCAGTACGGGCTTTAAAAATCTTGTGTGCATTTTTATCTCATTGTTTGCAGTATCATAGCGGATTGTACTGACACAGTGGTGCTGGTGGCGTTTTCTGCCACTTGCTTCACCCTAGACACCTCTTTCTTCGCTCACATCGTTTTTCCATCCATTGCGGCCGCTCCATCACTTCAAATATCCACACACTTGCTCCATTCCAAAACATTTTCCTGTACCAAATTTGTTGATATCATTGAAAATTTCGTCGCCAGTTGTGTAATCTCATGCACTTCTCCTAGTCTCCAACAAGATTTATACTCTCTTATAATATATTGCATTGCTGATTACTGCTATCAGTGTTTTTGGAAAATCCTACACAACAAGAAAACAGTAAAGACACTGCAAGTCCCGCTACGTCATAGGTCATAGAGTCTTTTCATCAAGCGTGTAACTTAAAAAAATTCGACGTGTTTTCATATAAAGGTATATAAGCTTCAGTGTTGTTGCATTTTTCATGTTTTCACATATATATTTTATAGAAAAATTAGTATCTATCTATCTAAGGGATTCATATGTTTATGAGAAAACCTGCTGAAGAATTAAAGCGCACTACGTGGACTCACAAAGCAAAAATGTGTGACCCGTCTCGTACGTGGTCATTTAGTTGGTCAGACGATGTTCATAATAATAGCTCTGTCTGCCATACTAAAAACGAAAAGTATATATCGTTCAACTCTTAAAACCTGTTGTGAAATTTCTCGAAAGAACATGTGACACGAGCATATCGCGCGCAGTGTGGTGACACACGTCACTAACGCGCATTCTCCTATCTTATAAAAGTAACTTTTTTTCTTACAAATAATGTTGAGGAAATCAACCCTGCCTATTATGAGCACTTTAGTCTTTCTAAGAGCATAGTTTTGGGGAGTGTGTGTGTGGGATTTAAACCAGAAATAAAAAAAATGTGATTGCTATATATTATCGTGAGTTCTCATTATTTTACCTCTAGATGGTATTTAATATATAACGTTGCACTAGCAATAATTGTGATGTGTGAGTGCTTTTATGCGATTGAAAAAATTAGATTTTACGCAAAGGCTCACATTTTTATAATGTGGCATATTATGATAAAGTGGCTTTTAGACTCTCTCACAAGTTCTGGTTAATTGTTTCCTGTGTAATTTTAACCTAAATTTTTATAGTTTATACAGTTTTGTGTATTACTCTCATATTCGCCCTATTTCACATTTATTTTGATTATTTATTATATTATTATTTATTTTTTAAAATTTTATTATTATTCTTCTATCTAATTAAGATACTATTGCATAAGCGATTCTCTTAATGGTATTATTATTATTATTTTATTATTATTATTATTATTATTATTATTATTGATTATTTATAATTATTAGTAGGTGAAATTGCAGAATAGTGACGAAAAATCAGGACACTGGTAGCTGAAAAAGTTAGATAAAAATATGTTATAGAATAAGTCATAAAATAGTAGAAATAATAAAAAAAATTTACAATAATAAATAAATAGATGCTGGTAATTTTTTCATTACGTACTGTTAGATTACTTGGAAAGGTATGTGAATGGCTTTTCAAAAAAGAAATGATTTTCTTAAGAGGAACTAAACCTTTTTTGGGTGAGAGAGTGGAGTGAGAGGCGTTAAGTTGTGATTAGAATTACGTTGGATCTAAGTTAAGATATATGGTGAACATCCAAAGATGCAACTATATACAATTAGATATAATTATATAAGATTATAAAAAGATGTTCATTGTTATACACTCGAATAGTGAGAGAGTGTTGTTATTAGAAAAAAGAGTTATAAATGAAAATATGGTATAATTGCTATTTGTATTACGAGAGCATTGAGTATTTATTTAGAGTGATATATTTTACACAATATAAAAATATATTAATAATTATAACGCTCTGAAAATTACATAACAATTCTCAGGTACATTTTTTCTCGGTTCGTTAGGATAATGATTCCAACTGGGTTGATAAATCGGTTTTAC
>JABUQX010047568.1:50000-54968 GCA_015478945.1 Trachelipus rathkii | reverse complement strand
AAAAAAAAAAAAAAAAAAAAAAAAAAATATTAAAAAAAGAGCCCAGATTTGGGACTAGAAATACCGTGAAGTACCCCAATGACCTTGTGAAAGTATAGTCTCTAATTTATAAGAAGACAACTTTGCATTAGCTTAGTTAAAAATAACTAAAACAAACGTTAATAGCAATAAATATATATTTTTAAATCAATAAAACTAAAAATTTGTGATTGTTTTGAAAAAAAAAAATAATTTTATAGTCCATATATGTTTCTTAAGGCTATTTCGCACGATAAAAAACTATATATGTAAATCTTAAAATAGTTCATTCCAGAAAATATTCAAGGTTATTGGAATATTTAAATTAATTTAATTTTAAGAAAAAGAATAAATATATATAAAATGTTAGATTTAGCATTAATTTAGCATTTTTTCACTAGATTTAGTTATATTTTATTTTCTCAGAATTAAGTTTAAGTTCGGTTAGGCTAAACTTGCTATGTTAATGTTAGTAGGAAAAGTGCTAACTAAATATACCATTTCAATATGTTTTTCTAAATTAAAAAATAATTAAAAAATACAATAAAACATTTTTAACATAGGTAAACAAAAAAAAAATTATTAGTAAACTTAATTTTTACATCTAATCAGGGAACATGAAATAAAAGAGGTCAGAAAGTTTTTTTTTTTTTGGTTTAAATATTTCTTTGAATATAACTCATGAGTGGCATATTCCTCTATTTATCCACACTGTATCTTTTAATATAATATATATATATATATATATATATATATATATATATATAATATATAATATATATATATATATATATATTAATATATATATATATATATATATATATATATAATATATATATATATATATATTTATTTATATATATATGTATATCTCATTTTTATATAAATAATATACACATATATATATATATAATATATATATATTATATATATAGATATATATATTAATATATATATATATAATATATATATATATATATATTTATATATCAAGCAGTAATAATAATAATATAATAATAATAAATATATAATAATAATAATAATAATAATAATAATAATAAATAATAATAATAATAATAATAATAATAATAATAATAATAATAATATATAATAATATAGTAAAGTAATAATAATAATAATATATAATAATAGAATAATAATAAGGGAAGAGGAAGAAGAAGAAGAAGAAGAAGAAGAAGAAGAAGAAGAAGAAGAAGAAGAAAGAAGAAGAAGAAGAAGAAGAAGAAAGAAGAAGAAGAAGAAGAAGAAGAAAGAAGAAGAAGAAGAAGAAGAAGAAAAAAAAAGAAAAAAAAAGAAAAAGAAAAAAAAGAAGAAAAAAGAAGAAAAAAGTAAGAAAAAGAAGAAGAAAGAAGAAGAAAAAGAAGAAGAGAAAGAAGAAGAAAAGAAAGAAGAAAAAGAAGAAGGAAAAAGAAGAAGAAAAAGAAGAAGAAAAAGAAAGAAGAAAAAGGAAAGAAGGAAAAGAAGAAGAAAAAAGAAAAAGAAGAAGAAAAAGAAGAAAAAAGAAAAAGAAGAAAAAAGAAAAAGAAGAAAAAAGAAAAAGAAGAAAAAGAAGAAAAAAGAAAAAGAAGAAGAAAAGAAGAAGAAGAAGAAGAAGAAGAAGAAGAAGAAGAAGAAGAAGAAGAAGAAGAAGAAGAAGAAGAAGAAGAAGAAGAAGAAGAAGAAAAAGGTAATGAATAATGACGATTATATTATTATTATTATTATTCATTATTATTATTATTATTATTATTATTATTATTATTATTATTATTATTATTATTATTATTATTATTATTATTATTATTATTATTATTATTATTATTATTATTATTATTATTATTATTATTATTATTATTATTATAGGCTGAATGTGATTTCGGACATCTGAGTGTTTGAATATGAATGTTGATATATTTCACATAAAATGTAATATGGTGTATTGCGGATGTACATTCGAATGTTAGATTGACTTACATTGCAGAGACGAATGTTGAGTTTAATGTGAATGTTATATTTTTTGTGGGGAGGGGGGGGAGGTTTAAGATAAAACGATAAAAGCAAATTATAATTTATTAGGGTCTAACTTAAAACAAATTTTTGAATTGCGAAATATGATGTAGAGATAAGCAATCGAATCTGTCGTAGCGTATGTGTTAACGAATCGGGTTGGTGTGACGAAGTGTCTCTGGTTCGATTCCTCTAGAAAGGTTTCCTTCCTCGATTAACGGTAAAAGTGCGTATAAGATATGAACTTTTCACTAAAAACAATTCCTTATCTATATAATAAGTATAGTTCTTTAGAATTAATTTATTAAATATTTAGTTCTGCATAATAAGTAGTGGAAAAATAAATAAATCAACAGAACATTTTCTGTGGAAAAATCTACAGAATATTTGGTTATACAGACAAGATTAGAATGAATCTACAGAATATTTAGTTCTGCAGGAAAAATCTGCAGCATATTTACTTTTACAGATAAGCCTGCAGAATAATTCTACAGAATTCAGAATATTTAGTTCAACAGAAGAGTTTGCAGAATAAATCTACAAATTATTTAGTTCTGTAGAATAATCTTCAGAATATTTAGTTTAACAGAATAAGTCTGCAGAATAAATATACAAAATAAATCCACATAATATGTAGTTCTTCAAAATAATTAGCTCTACAGACTTTTTTAGTTCTCCAAAATTTTTTAGTTCTACAAAATAAATCCACATAATATTCCCCGGAAACCTCTGGCATTCTTTAACCATGAGATTCCCAACCAAAATAATTATACGCTAAAACTATCAAAAATAAACTTGGAAAATATAACCGATGACGTCAATTTGCTATTTATAAAGTCTCAAAATCGCAAAACCACTTAATGAATTAAATTTTGAGCGTAAGGACGGAATCTATTCAATCTATCATGCAAGCAATTCACTAACTAGCCATTCATTCACTAACCACTAATTCACTAACCACGAGTAAAACAAATAAATAAATATATTAGTAATTTTTATTTGTGATTTCTGAAGCCTGGAATAATTTACATGTGTAAATTACTTTCCAGTAGGTCTTCAAATACTTAATTCTGATATATTATATATAATATTTTAAATAAATTTATAAAAAAATATACATGATATATATGTACTATAAATAAATAAAAATATATAATATACTTATATATATATATATATATATATATATAATATATATATTATATATATATTATATATATATTATAATATATTATATATATGTGTGTGTTGGTGTGGTTTTAATCAAAATTTTAAATAATAGTTTTATTTTTTTTGTTTTTAGTGTTTTTGTTTTTTTTTATTTAATATATTAATATAATAAAATATGGTTAGAGTTAATTACAATGGTAATCAATGCATTTAAAACGTGTGACTTAAAAAATAAAACAGAGAAAAACATGAATAAAAATAGGGCAAAATATTGTTATTATTTTTATTATTATTATTATTATTATTATTATTATTATTATTATTATTATTATTATTATTATTATTATTATTATTATTATTATTATTATTATTATTATTATTATTATTATTATTATTATTATTATTATTATTATAATTATTATTATTATTATTAATTATTATTATTATTATTATTATTTATTATTATTAATTATTATTATTGTTATTATTATTATTATTATTATTATTATTATTATTTTATTTTTAATTATAATTCATTATTATTATTATAATTATTATTATTATGATTATTTTATTATTATTATATTATTATTAATTATTATTATTATTATTATTATTATTATTTTATTTTTATTATTATTATTATTATTATATTATTATTATAATTATATTATTATTATTAACTTATTATTATTATTATTATTATTATTATTATTATTTTTTATTATTATTATATTTATTATTATAATTATTATTATTATTATTATTATTATTATTATTATTATTATTATTAATTATAATTAATTATTATTATTATTATTATTGTTATTTATTAATTATATTATATTATTATTATTATTATTATTTTAATCATGAAAAATATTCTTCTTATAAATATTTTTAAAATGATCAGTAACATAGTATTAATTATTATTATTATTATTTTTATTTTTATTATTATTTATTATTATTATTATTATTATTATTATATTATTATATTAATTTATTATTATTATTATTATTATTATTATTATTATTATATTATTATTATTATTATTGAATAGTAGTAGTATTGCTTTAATAACGTATTTAATCTACGCTTTGGACTTTTGTCAGTTATAAAAACTTGCTGTAATTATAAAATCTCAAGTCACTTTAATCAAAAAAAGGCAATAAAAATGTAACAAATAAAAAAAATTAGAAATTTAAATTTCAACAGATTTTTCGATAATTTAAATAATACTAAGTTATAATAAACATTTAATAATCAAAATAACAAGAGTAAATCAATCCAAGAATGTTTTTTACAAATAAATAATTTAGTAGCAAAAATTTATGAAAAAATAGGTGTGAAAGGTAAGAGATAAAATTATTGCAATGCTTTTTAATATTAATGACCTAAATAAGAAAACATATTTTTTTCCTCTAGGCATAAATTATATCATATCTCCAATCTTCATTATATTTTATTAGCTTCTTAGGTGTAAAATAATTTTAATGAATTCTTTGCGTAAAATATTAATCCTTGGACACTGTTAAAAATAAATTATTTTACTTTAGTAAGATTTATATTAGCTGGCTGATATGATATATATATATATATATATTATATATATATATATATTAATATATATTATATATATAATATAATATATATTATAATATATATTATATATATATATATATATATATATAATATATATGTCAAAGTTTAACTTTAGGACAGGCGTATAATTAGAGAACAACAAATGGCTAACACTAAAACAAATGACA
>JABUQX010047568.1:42500-45000 GCA_015478945.1 Trachelipus rathkii | reverse complement strand
GTCGGTACGGAGATACTACTTAATTAAATTATTATTATTATCAATATTTATTATTATTAATTATTATTATTATTATTATTATTATATTATAATTATTAATTTATTATTAATGTATATTATTATTTTAGGTATTATTAATTATTTATTAGTGTGATTATTATCTTATTTTTTTTTAATTATTATTATTTAATTATATTATGATTTATTATATTATTATTATTATTATATTATTATTATTATTATTTTATTATTAATTATTATTATTATTAATTAATTATTATTATTAGTAGTAGTAAGTAGTAGTAGTAGTTAGTAGTAGTAGTAGTAGTAAGTTGTTGTTAGATAGTAGTAATATTAGTAATAATAGTAGTAATTTTTATTTTAAAAAATTTGTAAAAATTTTAAGGTTTATTTTGTGCATTTTTTGAAATTTCTTTTTATAACTGTATATTATTATTATTATTATTATTATTTTATTATTATTATTATATTATTATTATTATTAATTATTATTTATTATTATGATTATTATTATTTATTATATTAATTATTATTATTATTTATTATTATTATTATTATTATTATTATTATTATTATTATTATTATTATTATACAGAAGTTTCCAAAATATATTAACAGCATAATAAAATCTACAAAATTATAGTATATAGTAAGAAATAATATAGTAAACAATATCTAAAAAAAACTTTATAGCTATTCAATGCTGTTTATACAATATAGATGCTTCACATATTTCAACAAACATTTTAAAAGATCTTTGAAGTGTCATTTTAGCTTCAAGCGATGGAAAACATTTCGTATATGACAAACCAAGCGCAAAATACGAACATTCGCCCAAAATTATCCGTTTACATGCGGTGTTTAACTATTCATCTTAAAAAGTTCATTGGAAAGTTCGGCGAATAACGAATATGTGTAGTCGCCTTAAATATTCTTCTATAATATTTTAAGAAGTTTTCCCGTTCTTCCCATTACAGGAAGCGAGATGCGCTTACGTTATTCTCATAATGGCAACTTACTTACATGACAGAGGCACTCCCCTTGGCAGTCACTGCATTGATGCCAGTTTTCGCCTTTCCTCTCCTCGGCATCATTTCAACCGATGCCATTTGCAGAGTTTACATGAGAGGAACTGCAATGATGTTTTTCGGAGGGCTTGCAGTTGCAATTGCAGTTGAACACTGCAATTTACATAAAAGAATTGCACTCTTCGTAATATTAAGAGTTGGTAAAGAACTTATTATATGATTTCTATTCTGCTTATTATGCTATAAATATTCTATTGAAGCACAACATTAGGCTTATAATACAAACAGAAATTTTCCTTGAGTCAGCACAAAATTCATATAATTAATTGATAACGAGTTAGCCAACCTATGTGATTTTTGTCTCTGTAAAGTATGCAATGATTGGCCAAGATGGAGCCCAACTAATTGTGTGTCATTAGTCTTAATGTGTCTAGCACCAGAGTCTTTATTTATATACTCTTAACCTTGTATCTTCATTAATACCTTTGGGAGAAATGAATTAACACATAGTTGTGTGTATATATGTAAATTTAAACAAATAATTTTTTAGTTTTTTGTTTCTAAAGGTCAAAGTCCTCGGAGACTTATGGGAAGCTTCATGCTGACGACGATGTTCCTCTCTATGTGGATTTCTAACACGGCAGCAACCGCCATGATGGTTCCTATTTTAGATGCTATTCTGCAGGAATTGTACAAGGTTATTTACTCTAATCTATTTGTGAAAGTTTAACTTACAAATTATGCTTTAGATAGGTCCTATATGGTTATTAATTAAAATATCAGTTTATTTACTAATATCTAATTATGATTTGTTTATACTAATTGTCAGTAATTAATTTGCTGGTTAGTTAGTTAGTTTAGTTAGTTTATTAGTCAGTTAGCTCATTCCTTAACACATAAAATAGTATTTTGAAATTAATTAACTAGCGGACACAAAATTTTTTTAGAGGGTCCTGAATACTTTTAGAGTACTGATATTTTTGCTTTTTTTCAATAGTTTTCATTTCTTTCATTATTATAATTTTGTTAAATTTTGATTTTCTCAAAATTCGATGGGGTGCTGTAAGCTGCTCAGTCCCCCCCTGCATACGCCACTCACTACAAGCTTTTAATATATTTATATTTAAACAGAGCGACGCCGTGCGCAAGACACTGGCGAACACAGAACTGGCAGAATTGCCAAAATATGAGCGTGTTTCAAACTCGAGCGACGATAACAACTTCAAAATAAAGTAATTTTTTTCACATATTTTTTTTTAATTAAATTATAAAAGTTAAATTAAACCTTAAAATGTTATGTACATAATTTTTTATTTATTTTTAATTAATATAATTATTATAATATCATTTTAATTTAATTAAAATTAAATTCATAGAAAGGAGAAACAATAATATCTGTATTCATATATAATTTATAATTTATAATTTATAATTTATAATTTATAATTTAT
>JABUQX010047568.1:0-37500 GCA_015478945.1 Trachelipus rathkii | reverse complement strand
TTATTATTATTATTATTTTATTTTATTATATATTATTATTATTATTATTAATATTATTATTATTATAGCAAAGTTGGAAATGCAAGTCCTGCCATTCTGATTGTCTTCCTCCTGTTCGTTATCCCTTCGAAGCCTCCTTGGTGGGACAAATCAAACGGTAAGAAAGGGGGAAAAAAGCTACGAGGTCTCCAAAGTGTATGAGAGGCATTCCTTAATTAAGTATCCCCAAGTAAAATGCTTTGAAATTTTTTATGTATTACTTATTTTCAGTACATACAATTTATTGGTTTTTACACAGGACCAACGCCTGCGTGTTTGACTTGGGACGTTGTTCACAAAAAGGTTCCTTGGGGTCTTGTAATTCTCATGGGAGGTGGGTTTGCTATGGCTGAAGGTGCTTCAGCATCAGGTTTATCCAATTGGTTGAGACTTCAGTTACAGTCACTTCAGGTTCTTCCAGGACAAGCGATCGTTTTCTTCGTCTGCCTTATAACCACCTTCCTTACAGAGATCATCTCTAATATCACTGCAGCTTCAATCCTTCTGCCAGTTCTAAAGGACATGGTAAGAGTAAAAAAAATTGCTTTCTTCAACGTTGTATTTGAGGAAATATTTATAAGAAAAATAAAATTTCGGATTCGAAATTACAAGCTAACATTTTTAAAATATACTGGTAAAACCGTGTAAAATCATATCCTTAAGTTATTATTTTAAACAATAAAATTCTAACTAAAATTTATTTGAAATATTTCAGGCGTTGGGGTTGGGAATGCACCCACTTTACCTTATGCTTCCTGGAGCTGTCTGTTGTTCTTACGCCTTTATGCTTCCCGTGGCAAATCCTCCGAACGCCATCGCTTTCAATGCTTCTAGATGTATAAAATATATATATATATAGTAATTTTGAAGTTAAAATAATCAATCACGTGTCATTATTTCATTAAAATACGGAAGTTGATTACAGCTTACTACTACTACTACTATCTTACTACTTCATTACGTTACTACTACTACTACTACTACTACTACTTACTAGTTGACTATATATATATAATTAACTAGATTTTTTTGAAATGTTTGTAAATGTTGAAAATACACTTAAAATAGAATTCGGACGCCGATCTTATAGTTAGCTTTTGATGTTTTACCGGCTTATCAATTTATACGCTCAAAGATGGACCCGTGATCACTTCTTATGCCTAACTGATATATAAAATGGCTTTGATTCCAAGCATTAGAGCATATCTGTTTGTTCTAAGACTGTAATCTATTTTATCACACTGAGTAGGAGAAAATAATCCATAAACAAAATTCACAAACTTGTAGCACTATGATTTTTTGCTACTTAGAAACATGTTCTAAGTGAGCAAAACTCTATATATATATAATATATGTATAAAGTATACTAATGCTAAAACATTGAAAACATGTAGTAACTATTGATGTTAAAATAATAACAGATCTTATTTTAGACAGTGGACACATTCAACAACAAAATCTAAACACAAAATATTTAAACAGACTAGGATTTGAGTGAACCGTTTAAAGTCTTGCTAGTCGGTGTTCTGTATGATCTGAAGTACTATTTAATACTATTGAATACTACTATTTTGAATACTTCTATCACTACTTGTTGGTTCTTATTTTCTATTATCGTAAGGTTTCCTAACTTTTGAGGGTATAATCATCAATTCTATGATTTTGGGGTTTTAATATTTTTTTAGAATTTAAAGCTCTTTTGAATGGTCTGGTTTATTTTCAAAAATGCAAAAATAATTTATTTCCACAAACAAAGATTGCAACAAGGTTTTTTGAGTATGCCATATAAGAAAAATCACTATAAACCTTTTTATTATTCATGCGATCAGCACGGAACTTTCGGAGCAAGTATAGTTGAGGAGAACATAATTTTTGTTTATTTAAGATTTTTTGTATGGAGAACTGATTTGCCTTGTGCATGGGAAAATTTCTAAATTTTCAATAAGTTTCCCCATATGCAGCGGCAAACCCTTGAGTTTACACAAACATTTATCTAAACAAAAATGTAATCTTTGCCTAGTAGGTATATGTAGAAACTATTGACCTTTGAAACAAAAATAAAAAAAAGTTATTTCATAAATATTTTAGTAGCAAAAAAAAATTTTTTTCAATAAATAGTAACAGGTTGCGTGTAACTTTTTTAATATTTTACTCGTTGCAATGAAATTTATTATGTTCTTAACCTCTATAGATATACATATTCTATTTAGATAAATATTTGGTATGCCCAAGTTTTGCCGCTGATCACGAGAAAACTTTTTGAAAACTTTGAAATGTTTTCCCATAAGCAGCGACAAAATCTGTTGGCATACAAAAATTTTCTATTAACAAAAAAATGTCTACCTTCCCCAATTTTATACTATACGCTCTGCAAAATTTCAAACTGATCGTACAATAATATTTAAGTTTTCATGGTTTTTTATTTTGAGTGCCGATTTTTTTTTTAAGATGTAGTCGATGCCAACATTTTGATTATGTGATCTGAAAAAAATGAAATTTTTATGGCCTTTTTAACTCGACTGATATACACCTTTTATTTAGATAAATTTCTGTACGCCCAAAGGTTTTGCTGCTACTCGCATAAAACTTTTAAATTTTATTAGTTTTCATAGCTTATCACAACTGCCATGTCTAAACAAAAATTTATTTTCTGTAACACACTATTGTATTCTTTCATATATATAATGCTCTGAAGTTTCGTATTAATCAGATATATAATAAAAAAGGTTTTACGCGATTTTCCTTTATTGCCAAAAAAAAGAAAATAAAAAGAAAATTTCCAAATTAATTGATGGCATATAACTTTTTACTATTCATCTGATTTGCTTTATGTTTTACACTTTGTAAAAATGTGTTCGAAATACCCATTTTTTCATTTATATAAATTTGTTGTATACCCATCGGTTTTGCCACTGCTCACAGTGTTCAACTCTTGACGTATTTATTAAAAAAACGTTTTTCACTATTTGAGCTGCTTTTTCGGGGTATAACAAAAAAATTCAACGCCCTTTTTTATACTTTTATTTTTTTGTTTCAAAATTTGTATATTTGAAAACATTTTGTTGTATGATTCATGCAAATATAAAAACTTTGGGTTAATTTGATAACTTTTAATTTATGGAGAAAAAAAAGTTGAGATTTAGCCAAAAAAAATTAAATAAAAAAAAAATTCTCGATATTATTTGGCTACTATGTGTAGTTATTTCATAAAATATATGCGTTTGGCAAGTATTTCAGTGAAAATCCGCTTGAAAAAATCTTTTGTAGTTCAGCAGAAATTCATTGTAAAAAATTGCTGATAAAAATGCTGATTCATGATATTTGGGAAGGAATTACAGAATTCTAAACGGCTTTTTGCATATGTTATTAAAAACAAATATTTGACAGAAATCTTTCCTCTTTCGAATGTTGTATAATTTATCCAAAAAAAATTACATTAGTGTTCAACGCGCAACGTCCCCTTAATTCTTAAATAAGTTCTCAAGTAAGCCTACATTATTTATAAATTTTTGTTTCTTTTACTTCTCAGAAATAAAAGGCAGGCTTACTTGAGAACTGTATTTAAGAATTAAGGGACTGTTGCGCGTTGAAACACTAGATGTATATTGTTTTTTGATAAATATATAACACCATTCGAAAGAGAAAGATTTGTTCAATATTGTTTTAATAACATATGCAAAAAGGCGTTAAGAAAGGCTGTAACTTTTCTTTCCCAAAGACTTAATCAGCATTTTTATCAGCAATTTTTAACAGTGAATTTCTGCTGAACTTCAAAAGATTTTTTTTTTGCAAGCGGATTCCACTGAAATACTTGCCATTACGCATATATTTTATGAAATAACTTACAAATGAATCTTATATCAGAATTTTTTTTTTTTTTATTTTTTGCTAAATTTCAATGCTTTTCTCCAATAAATTTAAAGTATATCAGAAACTTACCAAATAGTTTTATTAATGCATCTTTCATGCATCAAAATGTTAATGGGTCCTATAACAAATTGAAACAAAAAAAATAAAAGTATTAAAAAGGCGTGGTTGAATGTGTTTATACTCCGGAATAGCAGCTCAATGTGAAAAAATTTTTTTTAGATAAATAGTAAGAGAAGTTGAACTGTGAGCAGTGGCCAAACCGTTTGGGAATAGCGACAAATTATATAATGAAAAAATGGGTATCTCGCCAATATTTTTACAAGATTGTTAAAAAGTTATTCTTTTACAAGATGGATAGCAAAACAGTTAGAGCCATCAAATTATTTGAATTTTTTTCTTTTTTTTGTCTTTTTTTTTTGTGCAATAAAGTGAAAAAATCGTAATAACTTTTTTATTATATAATCGATAATACGAAAACTTTCAGAGGCATGTATAATTAGAAAAAGATGGGTATTATCATAGACAGTGTCTGTGGAGGTAAGAGTTTTTTGTATGTAAGAGCTATACCGCTGTTTAGCAAAACTATAAAATGTTTAAAAAGTTTTCCCGCAAATAGCATAGCAGCAAAACCTTTGGGCGTACAGAAAATTTATCTAAATAAAAAGCATGTATCTCGCCCTGTAGTAATTCTTTAAGAAATTTCATTTTTTTCAGAATGAATAAGAAAAATGTTAAATAACATACCATCATAAAAAAAAAACCCAAACTCAAAAAAAAAAAAACATGTAAACATCAATTGATATTTATCGCTAAGTTTGAAATTTGCAGAGCTTATATAATTGGGGAAGTAGACATTTTTTGTTTTGAGAAAATTTTTGTATGCCAACAGATTTGTCGCTGCTTATGGGAAACATTTCAAAGTTTTTCAAAGTTTTCTCGGGATCAGCGGCAAAAAAACTAATTGGGCATTACCAAATATTAATCTAATAGATAAGTATATCTTATAGAGGAAACAAGCTGGTGAAAAATTTTCATTGCAATCGAGATAAATATTAAAAATTAACGGCCACCTGTTTATTTATTTAAAAAAAAATTTTTTTTTTTCACTAAAAAATTATGATAATTTTTTTTATTTTTGTTCAATCAATACGAGAACTTTCAGATCATATACTACTAGCAAGATTTAAATTTTTTGTTTATAAATGTTTTTTAAACTCAAGGGGTTTGCCGCGGCATATGGGTAAAATTTGAAAATTAGAAATTTTCCTAAGCACAATAAAAATCAGTCTTCCATACAAAAAAATTTAAATCAAAACAAAAATTATGTATCTTCCTCAATACCTACTCCGAAAGTTTCGTGCTGATCGCGATGAATAATTAAAAAGGTTTAGTGATTTATCATTTATGACTTACCAAAATTGAATACCCCCCAGTATCCCCCTGTATATTCCCATAAATTATTTTTTCATTGTTGAAATAACCAGACCATTCGAAAGAGCTTTAATTCTACACTAGAAAGGTTAAAACCTAAAATTCATTAGAAATTGATGGATTGTCTCACCATCCTAAACTGTTTTACTTCATTATAAAGTCCCTTAAAGAAAGTAAATAATGTGTCTATAACGATGATGAAGTATTAAATAGTAGTATTAATAGTAATTTTAATATACTACAGATCTACAGAACACCGACTAGCAAAGACTTTCGGTTTCACTCAAATCTGTCTTTAAATATTTCTTGTTTAGATTTTGGTGTTTGAAATGTGCCACTGTCTTAAAATAGATGTCTGTTTATGTATTTTTAACATCATATTTACTAGTTGTTTCATGTTTTAGCATTAGTTATATTATTTCACTTATTTAATATGTGACATATGAGTTTGCTCACTTAGAACATGTTTCTAAGTAGCAAACACATAGCGCTACAAGTTTGTGAAATTTTGTTTATGGATTATTTCTCCTACTCAGTGTGATCGAAGAGATCACCGTCTTTAAACGGATACGTTCTAGGCGGTGACATCAAAGCTATTTATTATAAGTTAAGGCAATAGGTGATCAACGAGGTCACCATCTATTGAGCGTAGAAATTGTTAAGCTGGTAAACATCAAAGCTACTATAAGTTCGGCCTCATTGCAATTTCTTTTAAGGATGTATTTTTTTTTTTTTTATAATGTACGATTTCAATATTCTAGTTTAATTTTTCCAATCTAGGTCACTAGTAGAGTAGTAGTAGTCAGAGATAGTATAGTAGTAGTAAGTAGAGTAGTAGTAGTAGTAGTAGTAGTAGTAGTAGTAGTGATACCTAATGAAAATAATTAAGTTTGTTAGGACTTAATTATTTTAACTTCAAAATTACTATAAATGGTAATCAAAGATATCTCACCATATCAGAATTTTTCATCGTAGAAGCATTGAAAGCGATGGCGTTCGGAGGATTTGCCACAGGAAGCATAAAGGCGTAAGAACAACAGACGGCTCCAGGAAGCATAAGGTAAAGTGGGTGCATTCCCAACCCCAACGCCTGAAAGATTTCAAATTATTTTTAGTTAGAATTTTATTGTTTAAAATAATAACTTAAGGATATGATTTTACACAGTTTTACCAGTATATTTTAAAAATGTTAGCTAGTAATTTCGAATCCGAAATTTTATTTTTCTTATAAATATAATTCCACAAATATAACGTTGAAGAAAGCAATTTTTTTACTCTTACCATGTCCTTTAAAACTGGCAGAAGGATTGAAGCTGCAGTGATATTAGAGATGATCTCTGTAAGGAAGGTGGTTATAAGGCAGACGAAGAAAACGATCGCTTGTCCTGGAAGAACCTGAAGTGACTGTAACTGAAGTCTCAACCAATTGGATAAACCTGATGCTGAAGCACCTTCAGCCATAGCAAACCCACCTCCCATGAGAATTACAAGACCCCAAGGAACCTTTTTGTGAACAACGTCCCAAGTCAAACACGCAGGCGTTGGTCCTGTGAAAAAACCAATAAACAGTATGTACAAAAAATAAGTAACAGATAAAAAATTTCAAAGCATTATACCTGGGGATACTTAATTAAGGAATGCCTCTCATACACTTTGGAGACCTCGTAGCTTTTTTCCCCCTTTCTTACCGTTTGATTTGTCCCACCAAGGAGGCTTCGAAGGGATAACGAACAGAGGGAAGACAATCAGAATGGCTGGAGGTTGCATTTCCAAGCTTTGCTAAATAAAAATAATTATATAATAATATTAAATAATATCAATAAAATAATAATAATAAAATATATAATAATAATATAATAATAATTAATAATAATAATAATTAATGAACAATTATAATAATAATAATAAATAATAATATAATAATAATAATAATTACTAATATAATAATAATAAATAATAATAATCAATAATAATAAAATAAAATTAATAATAATAATAATAATAACAATAATACAATGATGAATTAATTAATAATATAATAATATATAATAATATATAATAATAACAAATAATAATAATAATAAATATTAATGATAATAATAATAATATAATAATAATAATAATAATTAAAATTCTTCGATAATACTGAGTATTATATATAAAAAACTGGTTACAGTAAATTATTTTATCAAAACTGACAATTCCTTTGGAAAGGCTCCTTGCACCAACTCCGCCCATCCAGTAATAAATTCTGGGGCTCGGAACACCCACAGAAATACACGCAACGGTGAGTTGTGACATACAATTTCAGTGGGAAGTTACTTACCAAGTGGCTGTCGTAATGTTTTTGACCAACCTTGCGTATTGAACTATTCTATACTTAAGAAGATTTGGAAACTTTCCGGCAACAGCTACATATTAGATATAATATATATATATATATATATATATATATATATATATATATATATAATTATATAGACATAGAATATTTATGTATATATATATTTAATATTATTATATATATAGTGATATAAATTATATTCTCCACTCATGTGTATATATATACTATAATTATATATATATACGGTGGTAATTATGATATATATATATACTATATATGATAATATATTAATTAATATATATATATATTGATATATATATATATATATATATATGATTAAATGACCCAGTCAATTACTTCACCTATCTAATCAAATAATATCAAACCATAACATTTTCTAAAACAAACTCAAGCCTTCTTAATATTCCTATTAGTTCTTTTTGCTCGTGACCTTAATTGGAAGGATAACCTTATTTCTCTTACTGAACAAGCTTATAAGAGATTGGGTGTTCTGAGACATCTTCAGAATTTCCTCTCACTACCAAGTTTCTTGCCTCTGTAAGGGAGTCGTTCGCCCTAGTATGGAGCATGCACTGCATATCTGGGGTAGTTCCAAACATCAGCTCTCTTTAATAAGGTAGAGTCTAGGTTTTTTTTGATTTTTTAACTCTCCTACTTTCTTTAATAATCTCTAATCTCTTTCCGCTGTCAAAATGTTGCTTTATTCTCATTATATTATTGCTATTACAATGAACAATGCTCTTCAGGAATCTCTAGACGTAAATCTCTTCCTTTGAGAAGAACTCGTACCACTCATTTTACCATACAGTCTCATATATTCTCTTTCTAACTCCCTGACTCCAATCTTGACGCCTATGCTCATTCTTATATGTACTCCCCCCTGGTAAAATCAGGAACACTATTTTCCCATAATTCTTTTGACTTACACACTTTCAAATGCTGTGCATCGGGTCATGTCGGACATTAATTTGGTTATCATATATTAAAAGTCTTTCAAGAATATGACAAAATCAGTTTGAGGGGAGCGTTTCCCTCGAAAGACCTACAAAAAAAATGAGGTTAATGAATTGGCTTTTCATAACTCTGGTGGAAACTTTTTAGCCATCGGACTTTTTACCACAGTATATATATATATATATATATATATATATATATATATATATATAATATACTTATATATATATATATATAAATAATATATATATTATATTATATTATATATATATATAGTAATATATATACCCTTATATAGGGTAAGGAGTAAGGGAACTGTAGAAATTATAGGGAATTAGTGTTATTGAGTGTTGTAGAAAAATATATGCTGGTATTTTTGTCGAAATGAGTGAATCCCCGTCTCGAATCTACCTGAAAGGTAACTTCAAACTCTCTTCAGTACTGTTTTTGCCACCTATCGACACCAGAAACACTCAATATGGTGACCGTCATTTTAAGGTAAAGTGGATATAGGCGAAGGGAAGTAGAATCCCTGCTCTACTCTGCTGTAACCATCTTCACATAACTTTCAACAATTTGTGCTAACACAATATCCCCTCTAATGACTTATGAGAATGCGTAGGGAAGACGAGGAAGAAGACAAGATCCATGGTAAGAATCCCTGTCTCACCCGCTTAAATTTTAAGATATTATATATTCTTAATACTTTTCATCCCTTTCGGCTCTGTTTATTCTTACACACGCTTCAATTATCGTAATTAACAGGTTACATGACGTTTTGAAATTCGCGATTCAGAAGCAATCTCACCACCAACATCGCATGCAACGTACGCATCCAGCCGCATGTTAATGACTTCTTCTCCCTATATTAGTCCGAATAATTATCACAGCCGTTGTTGGCAAATTCCATAAATCCTAAAATATATAGTTTCTTGCAATTCATTCCGTTCCGCGTCATGTGATGTTACCAAGAAAATCACACTATTTTCATGTGACAGAAGTTTTATAAATCCTAGCGACTATTCCCGTTTAGTCTAACTCACTTAGCTAATAATAGCGCCGTGTTCTCCCTCAGATCAGGCGTAGTCGTGTCAGTCAGAGTGCGTACGCATAACTGCTTCTCCCTTGAGCGCTAAATCAATTTGTATAATATACGCGAATGGGCGAGGTTAAGAAAAGAATTATATAGTAAGCGCTTGCGCCTACAGCAACTCAATAATGGTAATTACCTTATGAATACTTAGTACCTTATACCCCAATTACCTGTTATATAAGGGTAGTTATTATTGTCTCCTCCATCCCTTGAACTGTACTCTCCATAAACGCTGTTAGTTCAACTTCCAAATCCAATCAAAATCAATCACCATCTCGCGTGGCCAGAAATATATATGGGTCTATATATAGAATTATGGAGAAATGGAGTAATGTGAGTAAAAATATATAATTTGGGTCTATTTTTCTCCGAACGCTGCTGAATTAATATGCGAAATGAAAATTGATATATATATAAATTATAATATATAAATAGATTTGTATACTTTGATACGATAAATCTGAGAAATAAGATGAGTAAGTATTGAGAGTAATTTGAGTTAGAAAGAAGGGGTGAGGTAGGTGAGAATTTTATTGGGGGGTAGGATCAAGTGAGTATTGATATTAAAAAATATATAGAAGAGGTGAGTAGCTGATTTAAGAATAATATATTTAAGGTTAAAGACCGTGATTTTAATATTGAAGAGTATGAGAGTTGATAGAGTATTTGTTTAGATAGAGAGACAGTTCTTGCTCACGGTGTGTGTAATAAAGGTATGTTGATTGGTGTGTATTGAGAGCAGCAGGTAAACGAGAGTATATGTCTGAAAGGATGTAATGTATATTAATTAATATGAGGTTGTGGAGTGAGGCGAGTCGCGTCGGTCGTGAAAGTTATGGTAGAGGGGGTAATGAGCAGCTTGGATACTATGGTGACTGAGTTTAAATGATTATGGATTTATTTAGTAGTGTTGGACGAAAAGGGGAGCGGATGATGCCGGAGAGTTGTGAAGTAAGAAACACGTTTTGCTAAATTTTTGTTAGGTGTGTGTTAGAGCTGTGAGAAGTGTGCAATGTAGATACGTGGCAGTGGAAGTGTTATATGATTAAGATACATAAAGTCTGTGATTTGATCTGCAAGGTATCCAGTATCGTGGAAGGATATCGTGTATATGGTTCTGGTAGAGTGAATTAAAGGAAGTTATAAATTCCATGTGAGAGCGTATCTCTAAGGGGTGTTCGAAGTAAGAGTATAATAGAGCGAATCCATATAGAGGTACATTGTGTATTGTAGTAGGTTGTGAGAAGATGAGTATATATAATACATTAGGGAGTGAGGAACGTGTAGGTGTGAGAAGAATTAAGATAAGAAATATGAGAAGATATGAAGTATTACAGGAGTGTGTGGCTGTGTGAAGAAAGGAGCTATAAAGTTGAGAGAGTATAAAAATATGGAAAGTACGGAATTGAAGATGGAGAGGTGTGGTCATGTGGAATGGATGGATGAAAGTTCGGCTTATTTGTTTGTGAAGACGAATGGTTTTGAGTATGTGCATGTGAGAGTGGTGTTTAAGAATCGAACTGGGGCTGGGAGACCGAATAAAAAGTGGATGATGTTCAGCAAAAGAATGATACTGGAGAGTGAAATGTTTGAGGTTATGGCAGGGGCGAGAAGATAAAAGTGATGTCCATAGTATATATAGGTGATATGTGACGAGCGGAGTTTTTGTGTAGTGGTGTATGGTGTGTGGTCCAGCGTGGTGCTCAAGTATGGGGGATCCGACAACTGGGCGCGACGTGTATGGACGAAGGATGGCGGATGAGTCAGAAAAGGAATGTCTGAAAGGCACTAGTGAGAGAGAGAACTCGTCGCTTGGCCAGAGGCGGTGCGCAGTGTAATATAAAGTCGTGAGGCCGGAAGTGGAGATTATGTTAGCCTTAGCAAATGTAAGTCGCAGTTATCGTCGGTCTCTTATAGTAGGCATAAAGGGAGGTAAGCGTGGGCTTTCTTTTCGACTTTATTGTCATGTTCTTTTACTACTTCTTATTGACGGGTGCGGGCTTGGTGATTTTTATTCGCCACTGGGGGAAAAAAGTGCTAGGTTTGGAGATGATGTTATTAGGCCTACACCTAGGGCCAGGGGTAATGATTAATCACTTAGACTCACGAGGCTGACTAGTTAATTTACCATAATTTTGAAAGTGATCTCACTACTATATCTCAGCCTGATATAGGTATCTCACGTGAAGTCATCTAATGATGGTGAGATTATCTTGAGTCTAGCTAGTAATACTGATAGTTCTATCTAAACTAATTAAGGGTAAGTGCTGGGCTTTCTCTATATTTTCGATATATGATGATTTTACATATTCTTCTACTGACTTTTCATTTTCCACTACGAAGCATGTAACGCACTATATACTATTACTCCCTCAGTCTATTGGGAAAAGAAGGAAGATGTGAGAGAAAAAAATAGAAAGAAATATATATATTAATAGTATTATAATATTATTATATAGAAATATATATTATAATATATATAATATAATAGTATATATATATATATATAATATAAATATATATTAGTTATTATAAATATATTAAATATTATAATAGATATATTATATATAATATATATTATATTTATTATAATAATATATATATTATAATATATATTATATATTAATTATATAGATATTATTATATATAATATTAATATATATATATAGTATATATATATAATATTATATATAATTAATATTAATTATTATAATAATATATTATATATATATATGTGTACAATTGCGTTTCATATAATTTCTTTATATTATATATAGAGAATAGTAAATTTAGAAAACATTAACAGTATCACTCACTCCAAATATAAACCAATATTATTCACCAGAGTACACACAAAATGTAATATACAACAAGTAGAACAAGTCAAACAAACAATCCAATATGAGATGTTATAATACCAGCCGTAATAAAAAAGTACTGGCAGCAGCTCACCAAGATTGGCAAGAAAAAAATAGTGACAAATCCACACGAAGCCCTCATCAGCGTGACAAGTGACGACTGAAATACAATAAGCTCTCTCTAGGGTAAACTGCAAGTACAGTAACTCCTTAAAATATTTAACTTTCACGTGCATAGGATCTTAGAATGTAACATTTGAACCCTCAAGAGGTCTAAAAATCGTGATTATAATTTATAACATATCACTACTAGACTTATATTTCTCTCCATATACTATAATATACAGTATAATTGCCTAATTAACTAAGTTATAGTATATCTCATAATACAATTATATATGATGTCATATATAAGGAATTTGAATTATATGTAAATAATGTTTAAAATATAAATAATTTCACACTAAAAGGATGTCCTAGACAACTTGGTTTATATTATATTGTGATTTGTCATCTAGCTATAGTAGTAGCCATAAATTAATAAATATATTATAATAAAATAAGAATAGAATAAGGTTTTCCATGTTATATAAATTCACTCGAATCGTTAGTTATTAGTTTGTAATGTGAGTAGATTTTCCTTTAAATAGTGATTGAGTGATAATATATTTAATTGTTGCGCGATTCTTTATGTTCTACCTGAATTATTGACGATGACGAGTGACGACTATTTGATTAAATTATTATTTAATCATTTTTTTTCTCTCTCTCTCTTCTCTCTTAAATATTAAAAAATTAATTCATAGGTAATACTAAAGACTGGTGGTATTACAAATATTTTAAAAACGTTCATAAAAGGCAAAAGAAATTAACAGTTGAAATAACTCTGTAAATAAATAAGAATAAAATTTGATTCAGCTCTTCTGAGGATCATTTAAATAAAAAAATTAAAAAAACACAACAGTGCGGGAGAAATGCCATTAATATTTGTTGATACAAGCCATATACATGATTTTCAACATATTGTTCCGTTGGCTAAATTTTGATTTAGATAAAAATATCTGTAATGATTAGAATTACGTAGCCTTTAAAGGAACATTGAATATGGTAAAGCTACGCGGCTATGATATATAGAACCATGAAAACAGATCAAAATCAGAATATATAGTATATACTGAATGATTTTAACGTATTTTCTAACTAAATGTTTAATATATCCTTGCGTTTTTAGTTGTCATTAAATTTAACATTTTCTAGTGTCAATGATTAACTTCATATGATTGTTACAGATCTTCACTGGTAGCTTGAGCTAGGAAGAAAATAAACGTTCAATACAAGCCACCATCTCATTCAAAATAATCTATTAGATTTTTTCCTAGGTATACTGTCCAAGAAGGTAATCTCGATTGAATCTAGTTTTTGTTTACCTTTGCAAAATTCCCCAAAGTACTAAGTTAGGTCCAGTTCCTGTAGGAAATCCTGTACCTCCAAGATTTGATCCATATGCTGTTGCAAGAAAGTACATGGTACTTAACGCTTGACTTTCATCATCAGGTGGAGCGAGTCTCTCTTCACTCTTGTTCAAACTTGTGTCAATATGAACTACGGGACGACGACGAACGGGTTCATCATCATCAGATTCCAAATACGAATTCCTGTTGAACATAAAGACAATATATTTTTTTTAGTATACATTTTGGAGAGAGAATGTTTCAATCAAAATATAAAAAATAATAAAATTTTTACTCACGTAGATCATAGGACGAATAAACTCAGTGCGATCTAATAGGTCCAGGGGTCAATATCCTCTCTCGAAATATTTATTAAGCATCATTATAATTAGCTATTAGAATCTTTCATCTCGTCAACTTTAATTTTTATAACTAATAAACCCATATTATCAATTCAATTTACAAAACAATATTTATAATTTCAAATAACATAGAAAATACAATTTTATCCCTTCAATACTGAGAGAGAAAAACCAAAGATTAAGAACATAATAAATATTTTATTATTAAGCCTCATGTATTTATATTTGTGAGTCAACAGAATAATATTTAGTACTAGAGTTTATCCTTATATATTACATCAATCCATATATTATAGTATCACAAAATATAAATAGATATCAAGAGAATTGCAAATAGATATATGTAAAAAGAGTTGATGAGGAGAATCGATCGAAGTTTCACCTTATAGTTCTCATTTCAGAGACACCTCTGGATATACTAGATCAATAATTATAAAGAAGTATAATAATAATGTAGCTTTAAATAATTGAAAAAAAATTCTCTAATAAAAATAATTAATTAATATAAACTTAATAAAAACCTAAATACATTATAACTATATATTTTATATTCCAATAAATTATAATAATTAATTAAAATATATAAATAAAATATAATTAATAATAATAATATAATAATATGATTAAATGAAGTAAAACAAAATAATCAAAAAGAATATTGAAGAAATTATTATTAATTGCATTTTTGAATAATATAAATATTATAATTAATTTTATTTAAATAATAATAAACTTTTATTCATTTAATCAACAAATACAATGCAAATGAAATAATAACTTATATAATTATATAAAATAATTTTTAATATAATATATATAAAATTAAAATAATAATACTATTAAAAAAAACAATACTTTAATAGATGATAACCATTATAGTATTGAAACAGTATATCAGGATTATACAATCATTACAACAACATTATTACATAATCACATACTTAAAAGTTATAAAGTAATAAGTTCCAACTTATACAAATATAAATAATTTAACTTAATAATTATATATTTAGAAGTTATTGTTTAACGATCACACGCACACTCAGTGAGAACGATGTTATGTAAAAACAGTACAATCGATACTTTCTAAATATTTTTGTAATAGATCTACTAATATTACTAGTTGCAATAAGGTCCCTGGTGTAACAGGGCTTCACACCAGAAGTACAATAAGCTTGGCCTAATCATCTAATGCATTGTCCTGTCAAGAACCAAGAGAGTATATAATGTAAATTATAAAATAAATATATAATTATTATATAAAATTACTTAAGATAACTGAAATTGGAGACACGCTACTTGAGCACAGGCATTAAGACTGATGTGACACCTAGCAGCTAACACCAACCAATCACCACTCACCAAATATTCACATAAATATTATTTAATAGATAAAGAAAAATATATACAATAAAATATCAAAAAAAAAATAAATAATGATAAATTAAGTAATAAATAGCAAACAATAAATTCAATAAACAAATTGCATGAATAAATAAAACCATTAAATTATGCTTCAATAAAATAGAGAGATGACTGACCTAAATGGAATCACTAATAAGTAACATTCTAATAAATAATAAATGAATTAGAGTGTGAAAAGCCTATAAAAAAAATAAACTAATAAATAATCACATTATTAACTGTGAGCTCCTCAGCGACTCATCATAAAAGCGTTATACTAACTCTTAAAATTCAAAAATAATAATAATAATTATAAAAACCTGTATCATTAAATTGTGAATTTAAAGTGAAATAAATTGAAAGTACTAATAAAATCATTAGTTAATAACTTGAAAGTAAAATTCAAACATAGTTATAAAACTAGTATATCCTCACATAACATAATACACTAAGCAATAAACTATTATATTAATAATATAATTAAAATTATATGGAATCAAAATAATTAATGTCGATACCAATAAATAACATAATAAGCATAGAAACATAGAAATTAATTTATTAATTTATATTAACAATTTTAAATATGTTGATGCTAAAATAATATACACATAATACATAATATTCTGACAGAACTATACGATAATATATAATCATATTAAATATATAATTTGTAAGTAATTAAATGAATACTAATATTATTTTATAATCATAATAATAAAAAGAATTAATTAATAAAATATGTTAAATAATATAATACAACAATAATCAATTTACCTCTAACTCATCACAATGTATAATATATCAACCGACTCACTTACTCATAATATTATCTAACAAATATCACATCATGATCAGAGTAATTAATGCATAGCATCAGATTAGATATATAGTAAATATCAACATCAAATATAAGATAGAAAATATATCATTACACTTATCATAGGCATGAAAGTGACATATCCTAAGTTAAGAGTCTGCCTCTTGACATAGGACTTTATATGAACGCCTTTAGAAAATAACTAAATTAACTTTAATAAATAAAATATTGTATTATATAAAATTATCATTGTAAATATTTTATATAGTGCACATAACGAACAATTTAGGAGCTAAGAGTTTGTTCAAGGTTTTTGTGCTCACTCTCACTTGTGGCATTGAGGTTGTTATTAAGTTTATGGCTGACTAAGTATGCATAGCTCGCACACTTTGAGTGACGTGGTTTTATCATACAGAAAAGTGAGGGTATTTAATGTAATAAGATATGAAATAAATTCCTCTATTTAGTTGTTCACTTTAGCTTACAGACCGCACTTTGAAGTACGTGTATGAACACAATGACACACATATTATTCTTAGCGAAGAATTGCGACCTCCATCTTGGCATATTGCATACTCTATCATAATCGATAGTATAAGGAAATAATTAATATAGCAATCTTCCTTTCAGAGACAGTAGTGTGATTTTAGCAAGCTCTGTAAACACTTATCCAATATCTCTTATAGTCTCATATTTTGAATAATTAATAATGAAGTTGTTTGTTAGTTGGCTGTTACCCAATATTCCAGGAGAAATTTCCCTCCGTTTTGTTAGTGTTCATTATATTATGTTGAAGCGGAATAAATCGCTTCTCTCGTGCTTTGATGCTATGCAACAAATTAGCAGGAATTATTATGGTGATAGCATAATAAGTCTAGCCGAATTAGGAAATATACTTCGATTATGATAAGTTACTCGTCATATAGCCAAGAACATTTAACTTATGTTAAGTAGATGGGAGTTACGAAGTAGTGCAATTTCTTGTAAATGTAGTGCAAATAACAGTATATTGCTTGTTTCTTTACAGAACACGTGCAAAGTGTAGCCAACTGGTACAAGATACTCCTCCTCTCTCACTCCTCGATAATATACGCAATCATTTGCACTACAGTTTGCCTATTCATACTATCTCAAAGATTCTGCGACTAAACTAGGATTTTTGTGACAATATCACCTGTTAAACTGCAAATACTTGATTTGCCTGTAACAGTGCGAGAATTGGTTAATTGTCGCGAAAAGTGTCAATAGTTTAGACCTAATTTGTACCCATAGTTCAGTGTTATCTCAAACATGCTTTAAGGAGTTTGGAGAGTATATTCAAATGCCGCTTAAAATTTGTTTGTTGGGCTAAAGTAGATAATCACTATACTTGTTAACGATGTGTTATAAGCGTGGAACTCAAAAGATTTAGTATGAGAATAACTTATTAGCGCTAATCTATGCCATGTCATACTCTGTCTTTGCCTAATGAATGTGCTACTGACCTTTGACAAGCGATGAGGAGTGACTCAGAGCTTCTAATACGATTATGATCTAGTGTATAAGAAATAATTGATAAGGCGGGCTTATCACGTCAAGCCAAATATTCAATTACCTATTAGTTCGGCCGTGAATACTGTGATACCTAATGTTAAACCAAAGCATTCTTCTATTTTTTGAGTAATGAAATAGAGTTTTACGAGTATCACAAAACAACGCGACAATGGTCCAAGAAGTGGGTGAGCCCTAGCGGTGAGTACGTCTCTGTTGATTGGTTTTGAGACAGGAGACAGCTTGTTTGTCGATATACGAAATGTTTCCTCAATCGCGTTGTGAGCTAATAAAATGGCAGATGGATCTTGATTTCACGATAATCAGATAATTAGTTCTTTATCGTATTTAGAGATGCTTGTTGACTCTTGATGTGTATGAGGCTTATTATGTCATTATTGTAATATATCTATAGTAAGATTCTATACCCTCTAGAGAGCCATTTTCTGTTCATTTTAGCTTAGTAGATATGTCATGACTCAATATACATGTTATATTATATCTTTTAGTGAATTATTATAATTTTAATAACATAGTAATTATATTTCTTTATTATTCTTATATTTACTCACTTATAAAGTTTTTTTCGGTCAACTCAAACCCTCTTATGCTGTTAATATTTTGGAACTTCTTTAATAAGTAATAATTAAATAATAATGAAATATAATTAATGAATAATATATAAGTGAGTGGGAAGTGGATATGACTTACTGTATAAGTCATATAATAATTAATATAATAATATAAAATAAATTATTAATCAATAAGTCCCAATAATAATAATAAAGTTTTATATGGAAAATGAATTAAAGAAAGTCCGTGTTAATTCTATATATATTCCACAAAATTATGTGCACATCACACTATGAAGAATGCGTCTTGTTATATGATTATAATTTTAACATAATATACTTTTAATTTATAAAGTAGAGTAAAAAATAATTTTTTACAATAATATAAAATATTATCTTACTAAATCTGATCAATATTGTAGCACTAGCCATTATTGGTGGTATCTGATAATCTAATAATATGCTAGTATAGATCTTCCTTTTTTACTGGAACGTACTACTTATAGCGGTATCACTTTTAGCTGCTATCTTGAAAAATAAATATAATTTGGTGACGGCTTTACAAACTACATACATATGTCAAATTAAAATATAATGAATACATCATTTGGAACAAAATGTATTATATTAAAGTGGTGGCTAGTTTGTCGGCTGAGCGAGTGAATAAGTAATATAATTAATGAGGATGTTGAGGAGTAGGATAAATGAGATAATTAATAATAATTAATAAAATAATTAAGTTGATAATTATGTAATGATGTGACAATATCTAATTATTTTATTATTTTTTATATCCGAATAGAATGGATATAATAAATTTACAATTATTTTTAATCCTCAATGAAGAGATGAGATCTTGTAGATAATTGAGTTGAGTGATAATAAAAGTGAAGTAAATAATTACGTTAAAGTGTCGGGGAAGTCAAAAGAGTATCTCGCGGTAACCGACGAAGGACAACATTAAGAGGTAAAATCCCAAAACATAGTGATTATTGTCTCGGATCGTCTGTTCGACTCGGAAGTACCGAGGGTTTGTCAGTATATCCGTCATGACTCTCCTCGAGAAGAGTTTTTAATCTCTCATTTACAAGACGTACTCAGTTTAGTCTCCTCCATGCGCGCCGAATCATTCTGGTATTTTGGTCTGAATTATCTTTAAATTCCTAGATTATCTACCTTTAATATATTCAGACTCTTCTTATTACCATATGTGAGATTTTAATTATTTAATGTATTGTATTAATTTATAATTTGATTAAACCCCAAGTAAGCTTTGAAGTTATATCTTATATAGTTGCCAATCCTAGGGAATTTTGCTAAAGTATAAGTGTTTCTCATTTCCTTTATCTTAATAACGCCATATTTGGTTATATATATTCATATTTAGTTATACCTTGGAGAATGGTGATTATAATTTTATGTTTATAGTTTTCGATAAGAGTTTATGTTTATGGCGATTGAGAGTAATTTAGCTATGAAGGTGGTGATTATAGCCATTAGTGGTAGTTGAATTCATATCTTATTTATACTATACTCAAAGTTTTTTTAGTTATTTATTAAAATGATTGAAGGATTATGTAATATTATCGTATATCAGTAGCATTTATTAATATTTAAGTAATATATATAGATAATAATAATATATAATTTAATATTATCAATATACAACACACCTCATACATAGACTCACCAAATCAATAATAGATAAGTAATAAATACAGTGAAGTAATATTTCACCATTAAATAGTAACTAAATCACGATATAAGAGTATATTGAATTTTAAAATAATAATGAACATCCCAATAGAATAGAGATTGAATAATTAGTTCTAGATTTTATAACATTCTACACAATAATAATCCAATAACCACTGATTATTTATGAAATATGAAAACAATTATCTTCACTGTGAACTGTGACAGATTAAGATGTATCATAATCTGTGATGTGATATAACGATCATACCGGCCTCCACAAGAAATAGGTCATTATAAGTGGCTAGTTCTTGGCGAACTCAAATAGATTAGTAAATATATAATCTCACACAGGAGTCAAAAAATTTAAAATCTAATTAAATGATATAGAGTATAATACACGAGTTTGAAGCAGATTTACATTGAATATATGTATAATTACTTGAAGACTACCTCAGTATGAAATCAATTGATAATGTATAATGAATTAGTATGAAAGAGAAATTGTAACAGTGAGTCTGGATGATATAAGTAGCGTTGATGAAGCAACTAGCAAGAATGTAGTGATTTCCATCTGTGTTAATCTAAAATGCTTTCTGCATCTCTCACAGAACAATTGGAAGTTAATGCGATCATGTATATAGTTCTTTCTTGGCGCGAGAGTCAGGCATATTGAGTAGAGCAGATGCGAGTATGGACAGGAGATTGTCGGACGAATGTTCGTCGATATGGCTCCAAATCACTCTGTCGCCGGAGATTCATTCGAAGAATCACGACATCTCACGAATATTAAATCGTTATGCGAGGGACAGAATATATCTACTGCTCAGTGACGAATCGGTGCTTTCTAACAATACAAGCAAGTTGAGCTCTCTATACTCTTCTTCCGTCTCCATTCTACCTCCGAGCTTTAAGTTGTGTTCTAGCGCTATTCGCTCCACATTTATAAACCATCCTACTCCTGCTCTATTGAGACACTTCTGGTTAAAACCCATTATTCCCTTATACTCCTCTGCTGAGATGTCGCTTTCCTCGTAAATTGTCACCACCCACAATATCGAGGCCGATATCCTACTTCAGCGTCTTCATGCGTATTCGCACACTCTTAAATAACCTCAACTAACCTAAAGGCTATCTCGTGAATTCCTTTTATTCTGACAAATCCTCCTTATCTTATCACATAACACTACCTTATCCATCTCAGGTAGATTCCACGTGTGCTCTGAGCTCTATCCTTTCGTCTTAATTTCACTATCCATATATCTATATAAATTCTTCTTCTAGCCAATAAAGTGAGACCTCATGTGATATATACTATAATAGTAATATGTGAGGAAACACGTGGAAAAGAGATAGCGTGGAAGATGGCCGCTACAGTCTTTGATGTGAGCATTCCTGCCTCCTCAGAGTGTGTAGTAGTGGTAGTAGGTGTGAGTGCTTCTCGTGAATGCTAATTCCCTCGCCACCTTCGCATTCTAAATTTTCTCAACGGACTAGCATCCATTATAACATAGTTAAACCTAGTCTCGCGGACAATGACCTTACACTCATCGCTCTGCTCTAGCGTCTCTGGGGATATGAATCGTGCGCACAAGAGTAAAGAATCAACAATTCATGAGTATCCCGACAAAAAGTGAAGCCTCTCTGGAGTCTCTGCATCTAAACTTTATCCGCCTCTGCAGTGGTATGGCCCCGTCATATGTTCTCATTGTTTATGTTGTGTATCTAACAGTTCTTAACCCTTTCTCACTATCTCGACTATTAACTTAAATTAATCTGCGATAAAACTCATTCTCCTATTTATTTCCGTATAGCCAGTATGGCTTTCATCGCTCGAGGTCTCTTCTGGTCAGATATAAATAATATTATATTATATTACATTCTACTAAACCGATTTATGGTTTCAGCTCTTATTTAAGATACTACGGAGGGAGACTTTGTCGTGGTGGTACTTGACATATTACTAAATGATGCATTTGATATATAGCCTTTATAATAGTATTTATGGCACGCTTCATTGCTTCATACCAATGCTCCTACCTTTCCTTTGGTTTCTCTCTATATTTTACTTTGCTTTAAATATAATGTCTAGTCATTCTTCAATATTCTACTATTAATAATATAGGATATATGAATCATGTTTGTCTAGCGAAATCCAGAGATGTTCGTTCCTGAAGTTGCTTCTAAAAAGAATTGTGTAGGATGGGTAGCGTCGGTTGAGTGTTATTGTCCTCTCATTTTCTTGCTCTATTATTAGGGGGATTTCCTCACGGCTCTTCTATTACTTGTGTGCATCTTCTCGTCCGGGGTATACTGTGAGATACTTAACTTTATTAAAAAATTTCCTATACTTTTATATTCTTATTTCTATTATCAATTATTATTATTATTATTATTATTATTATTATATTATTATTTTTATGATTATTATTATAGTCTATTTATTACTTACAATTATTATTATTATCTTAGTATAAATAAATTTCTTTTTTGTTAAATATTATGATCTATTATTCTTTTTATCTATCTTTTTGTTATTATTTAAATTTAATACGAGATGATTCCCTTCCACTTTCATTTCTTTCAATCCAACACACACACATTTTATCTGCATCTACCTTTATTTATTTTACATTCTTAGATATTGTCCATTCTAACGTGTGTACTTAAATCTTTTCACGTATTCTAGTATATGCTCGCTTGATGCTGAGTGATAGAATTTTCCGTGAAGTTGGGGTGTCGGCTCAAACCTTGTGGATAGAAATTGCTAAGTTTGCTTATAAAACAGTAGCCAATCTTCGTCAAATCTCCGTTTCTGCTTAAAATAACTGACGTATTTCTATAACATTTTCCTAGTTCTATTCGACGAGGTTTCTATTCGAAATCTAGTTACCTTGTTAAACATATTATTAATATATATTTCCATAAGGAACTGAATATACTTGATAAAACAAAAAAAATGTCTGATACACATAGCACTTCCCACTAAGTATTCTGTGCTCAACCAGCACATTTGACTTCTGTCCTCAAAAATAGTTATAATCTTGTGGTGTAAGATCTTGCGTGTTTGTAGACATGCGTGACTTATTTATTTATTACTCTTTCATCCTCATATTGTTCCTATAGTCTTAATTAATCTAAGTGTGCATGGGTCTACATTATCTCGTGCTTACTTGTGTTATGGGATAAGTTTAACTTGCTTTCTTATATCATCTTTAAGTGTGGGAGTATGTGAATGTCTTCTTGGAGTTTCGTCACACTCATGCTTTATTTAAGTATATATAGGGATCTTTATGTCTATACGGTAAGTGCCAAATTAATTTATATGAGTTCTTTATATTTATCACAAGAACGTGTTCTGTTGCCTTCAATATATCTTCTAATTTTACATTACAAGCACCCAGAGGAGCAGCAATGATAGCTATCAAATCTAACCATAAATGGAACTTTATAGTAATCATTATATAGCGATAACGTCAACAACTCTATAACGACCTCCCCGCTAAACGAATTATCCATAACACAAAGAGAAAATAGCTGAACTATACTATATGGTGATCTATCTGTTCGTCTTTAATGATTATTCGGTATCTCAGCTGCTAAGTTAATCCGCATTTTGGAGTTAGCATTGCCCTCTCTTTTCCCTGGTCCACCTCTGTTCTGCGATGTGTATATTCTCTAACAAATCCACATTTTAAATACTAAGGTAATAGTCCTTCTTTGTGGACTGAAATTTATATCTCTCCTTTCTCACTTTGAATCCTCGAGAGCGGCTTGTGCTCAAGACCTGTGTTCGATTGACAATATTCTGCCCAATGAGCAAGGTTCGTCACACCTCATATTAAGAATGACAGTATCATCACACCCTTCACCATCTCGGTTCGGGAGATAGGGCTTCTGAGCTTTGTGTAAAGTCTATTCAATCGAAGTAAGATGGTACTCAACTATTATTATGAAAAAAGAGAGAAATAACCGAAAATTACTATGGTAGTCGCCTAGATGTTGGAAGAGCATATATCTGTGTCGAGCCATAATGATATCTATTATATCCACTTACTCACCCATCGAATTCAATCATTACCTCCAGATTACAGGAACGAAGTATAACAACTTGAGAAGATATCGCACATCTTTTCTCCAATCAAATTTACGGCTCAGCAACATTTGAGTGTAACCCATATGTTGTACAACCAACGACATACGTCACTCCCCTTGTGTTACAGTCTATTCTCCTCAACTAATAATATTTTAACCTATAGAATTTTCTCCGTACGCATCCTCATAACCACAACAAACACTACGATTAACTATCTAACTCTCTATCTCTCAAAAGAGCCCACTCATTCAGCCAATTGTGTCGACAACATAGTATGTATATAATACCTCACGTCATCAGTTGCTCGTTCCTGCCAATGAACCTAGAGCTATCATTATATCACGCAAACGTTGGCATTCACGCAACCCAATCTAGCCACTCTCAATTATAATATTCATGGTGCTCCATGTTCCATTCTTTGTTTGTCAGATCACAGCTAGCACACATCGCAAATTTGGACCTTTTCTTATTAAACACCCATACTCTCTTTCTTCCCTCAGTTCTCTCACCATAATAAAAAGAGCAAATATTTCCGTCTCGAACCTCTATTCGCAAATAGTGTAAGATATGCTCGATATCGATTCGATTAAACACAAAACAGCCTGTCTATTTATCGAGCTCGATTCTAGTCACGACCCTTCTGGCTCGAAGCCTATTGTAATTTAGCATGCCCTTGAGTATAAGAATAAGTGGTATATGTGTCGGTACTGAGACACAAAGCGCCACACTAAACCACCAATAACCACATAGGTGTAGTTTACCTTCTCGACACCGCAAGAAATAAATAAGTTCAACGCAATTAAATTTTCTCAGAGCACATAGGGATTTTATCAATGGCACCTAGTTGTAATGTCTCTTAAGATAGTGTCAAATAAGCAAAAGGAAAGAAGGTTGTTTGGATATTAAGTATTTGATATAATTAATATAGTATATGGAGTAAGGATAAAAGAGAGTGGGTTTGTCTAGGGACCAACCTAATGTGAATGAGTTTTGTGGTAGTCTCATAAAAAGACAAGAGACTAATAATAGGCGAACTCAAGAGCACTGGGATATTTCGAGTGCTCACACTACACAATATAAAAGATGGAGCCAGCTAATTGTTAGATGTCTATATTTAGTCTTATATAATGTTGATACTACACCAGAGGTCATTTTATTTATAATATACTCTTAACCCTTGTATACTACAATTAATTACCATTTATGGTAGTAATGAATTAACACTATTATAGAGTGGTATTATATGATATATAAAATTTAAACAAAATAATATTATTTATGTATTTTTGTTTATCTAAAGGTCAATGTATAAGTCCTCGAGGTGAGAACTTATTTGAGTATAATGAGGAACATCAGGTCTGAGTAACCTTTCGGACTATATTCCACTCTCAATCTGGATTTCTGTAACATTTTCGACGGCACACTCACAAGCTAAAATATCTTCGACCATATAACATTTATTTTAACTATTCTAAATAATATTGAAAAAGTAATGCTTTTTATTGAACGATTTAAAAAATAACAAAGAACTAATATATTCTATTTTGATATTGATACGTTATATATTTTAATTTTATATGTTTTAAATATGTACTTGAATGGTTTGCAAATAAATTGAATATATTCATATTAAGTTACAAAGAACTTATTATGATTTGTTTATACTATTTAGTTAGTTAATTTGCTGGTTAGTTAGTTAGTTTAAGTTAGTTTATTAGTTATAAATTTATTTGTTTCTAAAATATGTATTTTGACAAATTTATATTAACTAGCGGACAACAGAAAATTTTTTAGAGCGTCCTGAATACTTTAGAGTATGATATTTTTTGCTTTTTCAATAGTTTTCATTACTTTCATTATTTATAATTTTGTAAATTTTGATTTTCTCAAAAATTCGATGGGGTTGCTGTAGCTGCTCAGTCCCCCCCTTCCCTTGCATACACCACTCACTACAAGCTTTAATTTTTATATTTGAAAACAGAGCGATGCCGTACGCAAGACACTGGCGAAACCAGAACTGACAGATTGCCAAAATATGAGCGTGGTTTCAAAACTCGAGCGACGATAACCAACTTCCAAAAAAAAGCATTTTTGCACATAATACTTTATATAAGTAATTATAAAAGCTTAAATTAAACTTAAAAAATAAAGTTTAATCGTTATGAATTATTAAAGAAAACCAATCAATTGTTAAAATATTCATTTAATTTAATTTAAAATTAAAAGGACAGTAAAAAGAAATAATAAATCTGTATTCATATATAATTTATAATTTATAATTTATAATTTATAATTTGGAAAATTATAAGAAATTACAAAAAATATCTAAAATATTCTTGTATTATAAGGTGGAAAATAGTTTTTACAATGAGTCTCGGAGGGAGGCGGGACCAAAAAATCGACTCGCATTTGGATACTATTATAAATTAAAATACAAAACTAGCCTACGGTACTAAAAAAAAAAAAAAAAAAAAACCTTTTTAAAATTATTGTTAATAGGTTTTCAGTATGGTACTCTGTTCTTGTATTATAATCTAATAGTACAAAAATAAAAATTATTCATTATAATAAAGAGGCGAATTAGATTACAAAATATTTTCTTCAAAAATTTTATATTTTGATTGAACATTCTCGCTCCAATTGTATACTTAAAAAAATATATATGTCTTTTGTTTAACAGGAATTCGTATTTGGAATCTGATGATGATGAACCCGTTCGTCGTCGTCCCGTAGTTCATATTGACACAAGTTTGAACAAGAGTGAAGAGAGACTCGCTCCACCTGATGATGAAAGTCAAGCGTTAAGTACCATGTACTTTCTTGCAACAGCATATGGATCAAATCTTGGAGGTACAGGATTTCCTACAGGAACTGGACCTAACTTAGTACTTTGGGGAATTTTGCAAAGGTAAACAAAAACTAGATTCAATCGAGATTACCTTCGTGGACAGTATACCTAGGAAAAAATCTAATAGATTATTTTGAATGAGATGGTGGCTTGTATTGAACGTTTATTTTCTTCCTAGCTCAAGCTACCAGTGAAGATCTGTAACAATCATATGAAGTTAATCATTGACACTAGAAAATGTTAAATTTAATGACAACTAAAAACGCAAGGATATATTAAACATTTAGTTAGAAAATACGTTAAAATCATTCAGTATCAGTATATCTGTATATTCTGATTTTGATCTGTTTTCATGGTTCTATATATCATAGCCGCGTAGCTTTACCATATTCAAGTTCTTTAAAGGCTACGTATTAATCATTACAGATAATTTATCTAAACAAAATTTGCCAAAGAATATGTTGAAATCATGTATATGCATTATCACAAATGATTAGCATTCTCCCCACTGTTGTGTTTTTTTTGATTTTTTTATGTTTTAAATGACCTCGAAGAGGTTGGCAGAAAAATTGTGATATTAAAGTGCACATTTAATCATGTCATAATATATAAATACGAATTATGACGTTTTTAATAGGGGTACTTTTCGCCTAAATTAACCTTATAAACTTCTAACATTTGGTAATTAAACGAAAAAGATGAATACAATTAAGAGAAGATATATTGGATACCAGAAGTCTGGGAAAGATACATGCAATCTATTTATAATTTCGTAAAACTTGGCCCCGCGTAAGATGACAAATAAATAATAAAAATTAGGCAATCCTTTGTGGATTTATTTTCAACATTTAATTACTAAAGAATGGTATTCTAATATATATTATCATTATGTTTAAGTTAGTTAAATTAACTAGTAATTATAAATAAGTTAGGGCATTATATAATATAGTTTATATCATATTTTTCATGTGAGTATAATATTATTTACACTTTGTGTATTTATCAGTACTCATTCCCGGTAAGGCTAACTGGACTCTCAAATATTATTGCACTTGGATGGCCTTATAATTTTTTCACATTTGACCCATTTTTGTTGTTAATATAGCTTGCCGACTCACGTGGATTTATGTGACTGCAATTGTTTTTTATGCGGATACTGAGTAAGAAATTGCTACTTAAAAAAATTTGACATATTATAAAAATATATATACAATTAATATTATAATAATATATATATATTATTATATATATATATTATAT
The DNA here is from genome assembly GCA_015478945.1 of Trachelipus rathkii. Classification (NCBI taxonomy): domain Eukaryota; kingdom Metazoa; phylum Arthropoda; class Malacostraca; order Isopoda; family Trachelipodidae; genus Trachelipus; species Trachelipus rathkii. Next base: position 8,852 of record JABUQX010047568.1, on the reverse strand, counting down.
ATATATATATATATTATATATATATTAATTATAATTAATAATATATATATTATATATATAAAATATATAATATATATATATTTATATAATATATATATATATATTAAACCACGCTCCTGAATTTATAGCTCTTAAATATATATTTCTTTCTTATCACAATCTGATTACATTTTGAACGTGTAATTAAGCCATACTGGTAATCTTTTGCTATCTTATAGTAAAGTAATGTAGTTATTAGGAATACTTATTGAATTGGGTTGAATACTATTTGCCCTAAGCCTTACCCTATTAGTTATGAGAACTCGTCGCAGACAGAATAAATCCACCCTAGAGCTTATCATGACCGTTGTAGAGAAGAGTCAATTATAGTAATATCTATCAGTATGTAAGGTTCATCCCATGGCAAGTAGTGGGTCATTACATCAAATCATACTCCTCCATCATCAAAAATCGCACTGCTACATTCACTTACTATTAATTATGCACCTTTAATTATCTCGCCTCTTGACTAAACTCACATATTTTACTATTTTCCTTTTTATATTCACTCAGTGGGTAGTAGGGTGGGGGGGGGGGAGACAGGCAGCCAGAGATTTCTCCACTTTGCTGTTACCTGTTATCGGTACAGTGTTTTGGGGGGGGTAAAAATAATAAAAAAAAATGATATACTTTCTAATCCCAAAATCTTTTTTTCTCACCCACTTTTTTTCATTTCACGGTTATCATCTCCGCCGAGCCAGGTCTCACTGGTCTTCAAAGCATCACTCTCTCTTAAACTTTTAAACATCGCCTTTTATATCCAAATAACGACTATCAATAACAACCATTCTACCACAACTAATCTACACAGTCTCGTGCAGAAAACAGTCAACACTTCTATGGCTATTATTCTTCTATACATCACAATTTATCCACCAGATTTACACCTGACAGCTGCGAGCATATAAATACGTTCATTCCTCATTTAAATCAATTACTTCTACATGCGCTAACATGCATCCTCACAGATTTTGGAAACACATTGAACTCTATATAATAGAATCTTATTCTGTATTCCCAGAGACACCAATACACCTTACACTATAGCTAATAAAACAACAAAGATATAACAAACAAAATAACACCATATCAAAGAATAATAACACAACTTATATTAAAACAACTCAATAGAGCATAAACAACACACACGTTTCCTTATACAAATCACACACAAAACAACATTATAACTCCATTATAAACAATCAATTCTAAACTCAAGTAACACAATGTTAGTCATGACAGCGCACCGCAATACAATAGATAAACATTATACCAAGTTGTTCCTCGACTCGAGCACCAATCACCAATACCTCGAGTGTAGTACATACATGTTTTTAGTCAATAACCGCAGACACACTTTTGTTACCCACACTGAGCCAAAATATACATACTTCTATAACAAATCCATCTCTAACTCTTATATACTTCAAGATTAACAGTACCAACACTCAAAAACTAAACACAATTAGCAAAAATTATAAATAAGGTTAATGATTGCACGCCCTACATCTTTCTATCTCTATTTTTACTCGCATAAAGTCTCATAACACCATTTTCTTGGCCAAGGGCACCACTCCTCGCACTCTAATTTCATCTATTCATTATTAACTCACTTATCTCTATTAATGACAAATATTGAATATAACCAATGGCAACATTTAACAACGGCTCGCCTATACATACTCGCGCTTCTAATACTTAAAACCATCACTATTTGACACCATTTATTCTTACACACGCCTCACTATTAGTGCAGTAGCGTGCTCTCTGAGTTACCAGTTCCCCGTACCAACCACACTCCATAGAGGCTTCCCTAGTAAACATAACTCACCTGAGTGCAGTAGCCTGTTGCAAGATAGGAAGTAAAACGTTTACCACCTATACCACTACAATTTATTCTCTTTCTCCCTTTCATCTTCTCAATCATTTGTTTCTCAACGCGGTGAGAATAGAATTTAGAGTCCAACCAGCGGGCGTACGTGACCACTGCCGTAGGAACAGCGTAGATCTCCCAGTGCAGTACCATTCAGTCACTCGATTCACTCTTTCGACAAAAAATAACACCAGCATATATCTTTCATACAACACTAAATTAACTAATTCCAGAGTTCCCTGATGAATTTCTACAGTTCCCCCTTATCTCCCTTACCCTAGTTTACTAGTACGAGTGCTCCACGTGAATAGGGTTGTAATATAATATATATATAAGGGGAATTTAAAGTTCCTAATAACCTCATGGTTCTGTCCCCGAGGATATATATATATATATATATTATATAATAAATGTAATATAGCCGATAGAGACCCCTGAACGTCCTGCCATCATATGATTATATATTAGCATATATATGAGTGTATATATATTTATAATATTACTATTTATCGCTAATAAAAGTCTCGGATGGCTAAAAAGTTTCCACAGAGTTATGAAAAAGCCAATTCATCTGACCTCATTTATTGTAGGTCCTTACGAGGGAAACGCTTCCCGTTCACTCTACTTTATTTCGTCAGTATTCAAACTATATTAAAATATAGATATATGTTAAACACCAATAGATTACAAGTCAACTGTATTTTAAACCGATATAGAAAGGTCACATGATCTATTTATGTGATATAATGTTTTAAAGTTCAAAACTAGATGGGGAAACGTAAACATCTAAGAGTTGTATCCTAGAGATGGTGTAACACGTCGTTAAATAATGAGCGATGCACTATCTAAGAGTCATAGTATGACGCTATAGGAGCTGTCACAAATGCTAAGGAGTTCAGGCATTAAGAACAAAGTATTATATTGTTGTTATTATTATATGTATTCTAGTCTCTATCTTTTGCTCTCATATCTCTCAACGCTAAGTATTTTAACATCTCATAAAGAATTTCCTTGTGAAAGAGACATCTCAAGTGAGTATTTGCCACAAAAAAAATATAAGGAATAATATATGACTCATTACCTAATTCTCGCAGGCGAAGTATTAAGTAAGTATATGAGAGTGTATTTATAAATAGAGTGCGCAAGAGTATTATCTATGTATTTTTTCTTTATTGTTATTCTGTTATGATCTAATTTATGTAACTTCTCATTATATCTCTTTATTTTACTTATTTTCTCGTTACGTATCTCTTTACTATGAGGCTATAGATAGAAAGGAAAATCACCTGTAATGTATGTATCTCTGAGACCACCCTGATTCCATATTCCTTAGTAAACTTGCTCAGAAGAGAAACAGAATAAGGTTATTCCTTCAAATAAGGTCACCGTAAGGACAAAAGATACCTCTAGATAGAGAAATATTTACAAACAAGGCCTTGAGTTTGTTTTAAGCAAAATAGTGTTTGAATGCAGATTTGATATTATTTGATAAGAACTGTGAGAGAGAAAGACTATTTAAGAATTAGTATACTTTATGTAACTTCTATCTATTAATTTAATTAATAATAGGTCACTAATTATAAGTTAATTTTCATTTATCTGATCATTTATTTTATATTCATGTATATATGGTAATACATATTGAGTATACAAAAAAATAACTTAATAAGTCGATAACCAAGTATATATATAAAAGAATAACAAATGTGCATTCAAATAATTTAAGCCACTGATTTCAAAGTAATTATTTAGTATACATATTTTCTATATTTTCCTTTAATAGTATAATAATATATCAATTTACTGGTATATATTATTCCATTGGTATATTATTTAGAAAATAATTTTTAAAGTATAATATAATTAATTTAATAGTAGTTTTAAATCTTATGTTTTATTATTTATTAAAATGTAGCAAGAAAGCTTTACTTTTTTCTATATTATATATAGTAGTACTTTCAAATTTTTACTATTGCGTTGTTTTTAGTTTATTATTTTCTTTTATAAATTTATAATACTTCTTGAATTCATATTTATTATATAGAAAATTAATGTTATATACAGATGGACGATGAACAGTTTTCTAAAATCCGATTCTAATAAGAAAAAGAAATGAAAAAGGCGATTCGACTGTGAGGTCCAATTATAATTACGAGTCTATATTGGTAATATAAACTTCACTTTCACTAGAATATTGTTGTCACATCTTACGGTTACTCTCCAATCCATTGTATATACTGGTAGGGATAGTTCTCCAACCGCTCCAGAATCTATCCTATTATACTGGTTAATGGCGGAGTTGTTGGAGCCTATAGGAAGCCTTTCCAAGGAATGTTTGGAAGTTTGATTAAATAAATTTAATTGTCATTAATCATATTTTATATAATATAATAATTAAGAAACTACATTTCTATGAAGATTTTTAATTATTATTATTATCATTATTAAATTTATATTCTTTATTTTTAATAAAAAATTTTGTAATTGTATTTTTTTAATATTAATATATTATTTAATTATATATTATTATATAATTATTATTATATTATTATTATTATTGAGTATTGATTTTATATATTAATTAATTATTAATATATTATTATTTAATTATATTAATTAATTATATTTATATTAATTAAATTTATTATTGATTAATATTATTATAATTATTATTTAATTATTATTTATTAATTATTTATTATTATTATTGTTAATTATTATTATTTATAAAAAAGTTTTGTAATGATTGTTATTATTTCATTAACATATTTTCATAGTAGTTAAATCTATCTAACAATCCCTTTTTTTTATCTATTTATTATAACTCTATTTGAGCAAAGATAGGGATACAACTCGCAGCACATTGTTATCAGATTTTCCTTTGCACTGTTACGTATATCCCTTTCACTCTCCAGATGGATGGATAGTTTATATGCAAACGGTAAGAAAATAGTGCAGTGGTTAGAATAAAATTGAAGTGGGATATTCAGACACATATTTTATTAGTAGAGTGGTCTTCACGTTAGAGTTAAAAATTAGTCTCCCAGGTGTAAAATAAATACGTAAAAGATTTTATATTTTATTAGTTGACACTTATTTTTTAGTGTACTGACTGTTATTGTTTTTACAACAGGCGAAACCAACGCTCTCTGTGCGGTTAATGACTTGGGAACGTTTGTTCACAAAAAGGTCCTTGTGGGTCTTGTAAATTCTTATGGGGTTGAGTAGTTTGCATGGTATTTGAAGGTGCTATCAGCAATACAGGGTTTATTCCAATTGGTTAGAGACTTCAGTTTTATCACTTTACACTTCAGGTTTTATCCGAGGGCATAAGCTCAGAATCGTTATTCTTCGTCTGCCTTATAACCACCTTCCTTACAGAGATCATCTCTAATATCACTGCAGCTTCAATCCTTCTGCCAGTTTTAAAGGACATGGTAAGAGTAAAAAAATTGCTTTCTTCAACGTTATATTTGTGGAATTATATTTATAAGAAAAATAAAATTTCGGATTCGAAATTACTAGCTAACATTTTTAAAATATACTGGTAAAACTGTGTAAAATCATATCCTTAAGTTATTATTTTAAACAATAAAATTCTAACTAAAAATAATTTGAAATCTTTCAGGCGTTGGGGTTGGGAATGCACCCACTTTACCTTATGCTTCCTGGAGCCGTCTGTTGTTCTTACGCCTTTATGCTTCCTGTGGCAAATCCTCCGAACGCCATCGCTTTCAATGCTTCTACGATGAAAAATATATTATATGGATGAATCTTTGATTGATGGCTATAGTCCATGTATAGTAATATATTATGAAGTGATATAATGTCTCAGTCATAACTCAATTATTTTTCGATAGGTATCTACTACTACTACTACAACTACTATATACTACTTGAACTACTTACTACTATACTTATATGGAGCCACAGAATATCTTGTACTTACTACTACTACTACTCTCGTACCCTAAGAATATGTTTAAAATGTTAAACTTAAATTAAACTATTGCAATCGTTTAGATAGACTGAAAAGAGGAGTGTGACATCCTACTATAAAAGAGAAGTTCGGACGGCCCGGATGCGTGTTATATTATCTTTGAAGCCTTCACCTTTATCTAATAGGTTTATACTGCTCAAGATGGGGCGTCAAGTAGACCTGTCCATGATCCACTCTAGTGGAGTGTGCACGTTTAAGCGTGTATAAGAAATGGCGTGTTGATGTTCAACAGCGGGGATTGATGTCGCATATTCCGTTATCTCTATTTTAAGTTACGGTTATTCTATCTAGTGCACATGAGTAGGAGAAATAATCCATAAACTAGGACTGGTTCAACAAAGGAACCTCATGCGGTTAGCGCTATATCTGATGCTCTTGCCCTATTAGAAACAAAGTATCTAACTCGGGTGAGCAGAGAGCTCATTATGTCATATTAGAGAGTGAGAGTGAAATTAATATACTGATGCTAAACATGAAACATGAGTAACATGATTGTTAAAATAACATAAAAGATCTATTTTTAAGGACTCATATATTCCTTAAAGTCAGCAAACAATACTAAACAAAAACTATTTACACACGGGACACTAAGGATGTTGAAGGGAAACCGTGAGTGAGAAGTCGAGTTCCTCTTCTGCCTAGTCGTCTCGTGCGTTGTATATAGATTCTTGCCAAGTCACTAATTTAATTACTATTAATACATACTATTTAATACGTTCAATCACTAATTCTTTGTCTTTTGAATAATTATTTTTAATGGGACGTTTTGCGCGATAAGCGGTTCCTAACTTTTGAGGGTGAGGTAATCGAATGCGCAATTCTTATGCCAAGTATTGTATAGGTTTACACACTCTTGTGACAGAACTAAAGCTCTTGCCGGAATGTCTGGTTATTTTCAACATGCAAAGAAATTAATTTACTCACAATATTGAGCAGGGTGGATATACTGGGGGGGTGGGTTATCAATTTGATATATGTGCTCAAAGATCGAAATAATGTATCACTTTATACATCTCACTCTCTATTATTATGCGAATTCGCACGAAAACTTCGGAGCAGTATAGTTGAGGAAGATACATAATGTGAGTATATATTATAAAATTTTGTTTGAGAAACTATTATTACCTATAGAGCAATATAAGAATAATTCTTATTTTTCTCAAAAAGTTCCTTCTTCCTCTCGTGCCATACGCAGCGGTAAGTGTACACTAGTATCGTGCGTATATTACCAATATCCTAAGCTTAATCAGGTTAAACAAAAATATGCTTAATTCTTGTTTCCTAGAGTACTAATTTTCTTAGTAGGTGTATATATCGTGATCGACAATTATGTATATTAGGAAAAAATATTATATAGAAAAAATTAAACATAAAAATAGTATTAATTATAATATATCTCACAAAAAAATTATTTTTGTATCCAAGCAGTCATAAACACTAGAACAGGTGGTTGGAGTGTACTTTTTAAACAAGCATGTTCTTCAATTGTCATAGATTTCCACTGATGGTCTAACCTCATTAGATGAGTCACTTGCATTTATACATTATCTATTCTGATTACATATTTAGTAATATGCCTCACAAATTAGTTATTGTTCCGCTGAACGCGAAGAACTTTTATGAAACTTAATATATGAATAAAAATTATTGTATAGTCTTCTCAAATATATATATGTCTGTCGACTATAATTTCGTGTTTGAGGACATAACAAAACAAAAATGTGTATTCTATATAAGCCAATAAAACATGTTACCGCGTCTCCTCCAATTATATTAATCTTCTTGTGCAATTTCAAACTGATCTAATGCAGCGTATTAAGATTATTTCTGCGTTTTTTATTTTTGACGTGTCCGATTTTTTTAATGATTGTTTATCATGCAACGATTTTTTATTATTTATATTTCAAACGTTAAAAAAAAATATGAACTAAATTCACATTTTCAATATTGACATTGGCCCTTTTTCAATCTCTTCAGATTTATAGTATTTGGATACATCTAAGCTTCTTATATTTAGATTAAAATTTTATTACTTGTTACGGCCCAAATCGATATTTGACCGACATACTTTGCAGGAGGAATAATACACATATTTCTATCATATAAACAGATTTAGGTAATTTGAGGATATTTACCGCTCAAAGCATCATCGGCAAGACAGCCATTAGAGTTATACAAAAAAAATTTATCTTAATAATACACAATATGTGTATTCTTTCTTAAAATTATTACATGTCTGAAAAGTTAGTTTCGTATTAATCGGATATATATAATAAAAAAGTTATTACAAATTTACCTTGATAATATGCAAAAAAAAGAATAAAATATATAATATAGAGAAAATAAATTCATATATAAATTAATGCAATTAATATAACTTTTTTAATCATATAAACATCTTATTAGGATTAAATTTTTAATACTAACTTGTTAAAAATTGGCGAGATACCCTATATTATTTCATATTTATATAAAATTTAGTTAGTTAATACCCATACGAGGTTTGCACTGCTCACAGTTTCTACTTCTTGACCACTTTCGCGATTCCTAAAGAGACACAGCTGGAGAGAATATCTTCTCTGCCTGGATATTTCTGAGGTTATAACCACTGAAGAGATCTAGTACAGCCTTTTATATACTTTTAATTTTTTTGTATTTTACAAGTTTGTATACAATTTTGAACTACATTTTTGATGTTATGATTCATGCAATATAATACTTTTTATGTAGTATTTATTTATTTAAATATATAGACTTATTAAATTTTATGGAGAATAAAAAAGTTGAGAGATTTAGCAAAAAAATAAAAATAAAAAAAAAATATCTCGATATATTGCCTACTTAATATTGTAAGTAATTATATTCATTTAAAAAATATTGCAGTAGTGGCAAGTAACTGATGCAGTGAAATCACGCTCTAGAATAAATCGAGAATACTCT
>JABUQX010047567.1:0-30732 GCA_015478945.1 Trachelipus rathkii | reverse complement strand
GGAATAAAGTATGTATGACGCGATAGTGAAAGTTGTGAAGGATATGTAATGGAGTTGAAAGTGCATTATATTAATCGGAGTGCAGGAAAGGGATGTGTTTTAATTCCTGGTTAGTTCAATTTATATATAGACTGATGTAATATAAACAAATTAGAGGTAGACGTAACAGGGAAGGATTAGAATGAAGAAGATTTTAAGAGGGTGGAGTGGTGATTTAAGAGTGATATGAGGATGATTTTTTGTGTGGCAAATCTGAAGATTTGAGAGTTGGTAGAGGAGTTTGGTAAGGTGTTAAAAGGAGGGGTTGAAAGTAAATGTAGATAAGAGTAAGGTTATGTTGTGAGAGAGGATATTACTCGGTGTGAAGTTTTGTTAAATGGTGAAGAACCTGGAACAATGTCTAGTTTAAATATTTAGATATTTGTTGGATGAAATGGGAACGGAGATGCCGAATGTAGCAGGAAAGTTGTGAATTGTAAGAAGTGACAGTGAATTAATCCTTGGTGTCTGGTAAAACGGGACTTAGTTAGAGCGCACTAGCATTTTGAAGAAGGTATTGTTGTTACATGTGTTATGTATAGTAGTGAACCTATGGTCTGGAGATATAGATCTAAGTTACAATGTGTTCAGAATGGACAATCTTAGGAACATGTTAGGTGTGAGAAGAATGGTTAAAATGAGAAATATGAACATATTAGAGAGTTTTGAGGTGTGAAGAAAGGTGGTAAATGAGAGAATAAAAACGAGAGTACATTGAGATGTTTGGTAATAAGGGCAAGGAATGGATACATACGTCGATGGTAACGGATTGCATGTGGTTGCTTCGCGGAAAATCGACGTTTATAACGTAAAAAAAGTTGATGGAGTCAGTAGAAATGGCTGAAGGAGAGGATGTGAGAATTTTTCCCAAAAAAAAGAGAGAAGGTGCTAATAGGAGAATGCAGAGTTTTTTTGAGGCCAGGTTTGTTTGTAAGCCTTGCCCAGGGATGAACATATTGCGAGATGCCACAGTGAGGTTCGTCAGCGAGTCCCCTGCAACCCTAGAGGAGATTTTTTGACTGCTACGCAGTTCTTACTTAGCAGCTGTAAAGAGACGGAAGGCTGGTTATCTTTTGCTTGGTCATATTGTTTTACTATTTTGTTTCTGGTGCATGGACGCACCTAACTTACAATCTGGGAGAGGATGATATATATATATAATATATATATATATATAATATATATATATATTATTAATTATTTATATATATATATATATTATATATATATATATATATATATACTAATATATATATATTATTAATATATATATCATAGTTTAATGCTTTGTACCACAAGCCTTTTGATTTGAACACTTCTATCGCTCTTTTAATTACGAAGCGCTTTAAAAATGTTCATTGCGGAAGAACGACAAATAAAACATAGGAAACAGGACACCATTCAACTATTTATACAAATAAAACTCATCTGAGTAAAAAGGCATTAGTTGAAGACAAATTTTTACCACCCCTTTTTTCCCGCACCTAGGATTGATACCCTATTTATGCCCACCAATATTTGAACCTTCGAAGAGCGGTATCGCAAACGGTTGCGTAGCAACCGTTGAACCGTGCCTCCCCTAGTTCTGGCCCTTTGAACCCTTTAGGGCTGTAGCCCTTCATTTTTGATTTTTACTTTGATCATTTGGACTCCTAGATAGCGATCAAGGTCTTAAATGACTTTTATGAACGTTGCGTGAGGGAATTTTAAGTTGACCAGGTAGGTACCTTGCACCCTACCGTGGTGGTACTGTCGCCTAACATAAGTCTTAGGTAACTGTCCCTAACATGAAGTCATGTAGGTACCTGTCCTGTATGTATCATTCCTAACTTGAACGCCTGTATGCTATCTATTCTAACTTGAACGCATGTATGTATCATTCCTAACTTGAACGCATGTATTATATCTATCAAAGATGTATCATATCCTAACCTTGAACACACACAACACACACACCTGCCATGACTCCCTACTTCCACGTCCCTTATCGTTCTTTATCCGATCTTATTGGACTCACGCCTTAACATTCTACTGCCCGCGACCTTGGGTATAATTCAAAATAATTAACCCATGGAACTCACCTACCACTCTGCAAGTAAGGCATTTAGCCACAGATCCAAAAGCTTTCTGAGACCAAGGATTTTATTATTAAAAGTTATTAGCATTTCAAAATTTAAATAAAAATTGTACATATATAATATTATAATAATTAATTATGTATAAATTATTATATATATAAATTTATCATATATATTTATATATATATATATATTATAATATAATATATATTTATAATATATTAATAATATATATATAATTATATATATATATTATATATATTTTAATATTATATGCGAAACGTATCAGTAAGGGTATGCATATTACATGTAGTCACTTACACTCAACTACACACACACACGCACACGCACACGCACACCCAAACGCACACGCACACACACATACACCCGCCCTAGCTCACACCTACACCTTTAATACAACACAATACACACATAGCCAAACACTACACTTACACTTACACTCACACACAGATACACTCACCCATAGACACCCATAGACACTTACACTACCCATAGACACTACACTATACACCACACACAGACTACACGTATACACACAGCACACTCGATATTTGAGGGCCTCACCTTTGTGTGCCTCCACTCTTGATGCCTCAGCTTTGCATGGCTCGAGCTTTCGATGCTTCAACAGTTGATACCTCAAATTTGATGCACTCAGCCTTGATGCCTCAACATTTGATGACTCATCTTTAGAATGTCATCTTTATCGATGGATCAACTTTGATGGTCAACGATTGATGACCATCTTTGCATGACTTCAATCTTTGAATACAACCTCAATTGATTGACTCACTTTGAATGACGTTCATCTTTGGCGGTTCTCTTGTGTTTCTCTCTGATGACTCAGTTATTATGGCTTCAACTTTTCGTTTCAACTTTTGCATGAAGTTTCCCAAAGTCACGTAAGCGAAGTATTATTAGTGTTCTATTATTGTTTCCATGAGTATTAGATGAGTGCTAGGTGAGTGCAGGTGAGTGCTAATGAGTGCCAATGAGTACCATTCGTGAGTGCCAAATCAATAAGTGTACAAGTGAGTGTATGAGCATCATATTAGTGCCAACTTGATAATAAGTTACAAAACTGTTTTCAAGCCTATTTTTAAGCATATTCACGCCTTGAGCCTATTAGTAATTATGCATATATATACCTAACTAATTGAGGTATATTACCCCTATAGGTATATATTATAGGTATAGTAAGGAATTCGATAGAGTGATTATATTTTTTGTCATGAGGATGCGGATGTGGTATATATATATATATAAACTTATATCATATTAGTATGATGAGTTCGCTTTTATTTTATAGTACCTACCATTGATATATAGTAGGTTTACTGAATATTATATTATGTATTATTTCATATCCCAACTTAATGTAGGTTTTAGAATAATATGAAATTCGTAATATATATATCGATATTATATTTAATAATAAAGTTGCAAGGATATGTTATTTATTTCTCGTATCATATGAGTTAAGCATATATATTATACTTAGCTTAAATATATTACTATAACTCATAACGCTGCTCCATATATATAAATAAGTAAAAATAACCATATTCCATAATACTGAATCTCTTCCTTTAGTGATATAGGTTAAAAGCTGACCAACTAGGGCCGACAGATGCTCAGCTAATCTCGTAGCTAGAAGGCCAGCCTCACTGAATAACCCGTCAGTTTCACCCATCATCCACACGCGTGCAGTACTCACCGCAGGCGCTATATATATATTTACCGCGTATACATACGCTATATTACTACGCTGACGTTGAGACGCCCGCGTAGTACGAATATTTACTGCTAGCTCTGAACGTAATTAATAAATTATAGTAATATGATTAGATAATAGCTTAGTGATTTAAATAAATAAATATTATACATAAAGAATTTCTTTTTCTAAATATATTAATTATTGAGTTTTAATATTTATTACATATACATTTTTAATAACATTTTTTATTTAAAAACATTTTTGATCCTAAAAACTCTGATATAATCCATTAACAGATAATTGGTTTTTAGGGAGATTAATTTATAAAAAAATATATTTCTATTAGTTTGTGGAGATATCAATTTCATATCTCATAAAAAAATTTAGTATTTCATAAATATAATTATGTAATTACATTCATTTACTGTTTTATTAATAATTTATTCTATTATTAAAAACATTATACATTATACATCCAACATTCAATTTTATACATTCAACGTATAAAAATTTATAACCCACGCCTTAAGAGCAATTTTTTAAGATTTTTATTTCTAAAGTATATTATATATATACGTCTAAAGTAGAATATGGGATAAGAATGGGAGAATGGGGAAGTTAGGGGTAAATAAAGATTATTATTTCTGTCAACATAAAAATCCTCATCCATTAATACTGCAACTGGTGGGATTCCGTGTAGTGAGAGTTATTGTGGTATGATTTTACCATTACGATGATTATATCCAGTTATGCCTTTTAAATTTGTTGGTAATAAATATTGAGACTCAACGTATGGACGGTTAATGTTTTTTATTTACCTCCTGTGTATAAATTTAACTATGAAGTGAGAACCTTTAATGTCCTTTTAGTGTTATTTATTATATATATATATATATATATATATATATATACTAGTATATATATATATATAATATATTAAGTTAGCAAGTTTATTATATATAACTCGAGAGTGTGCGCCGGAACTCATGGCCCGTGCTTCGTTGCATGTTGTGTGCGAGTGACGACCATACTCGGTTATGTTGCCAGACAACGACAACGATCCTTGTGTTTTCCAGTATGATCACAATTCACAAAGTTATTCCCCTTATGTTGTAAATTAAGTGTGAGTTTGCGTCAAGACAGTCTATCGACAGGATTTGTTCTGTGCTCCCATTTGCTAGCCAAAAATGAAATTTTTAGAATGAGTGCGAGTGCGTTAGGATTGTGAGGCTATCATTATATATATTCCTTGTGCCTGATATAGCCGGATGACCATAAATAATAATTATTTGAGGTTCCCAGGTTAGTCCAGTTGTGTTAAGTGCTATTTACCTTACCTATGTGATGAGCCGGTGCTCTCCGATAGTGCTATTGGTCAGATACTTAAATGCGTCCATACTGAGTGTCAAATACCCCGGTGTACCTTACCTAAATGTAAAATATTAATAATAAAATAAATGTATATAGAATTATATATATATAATATAATATAATATTATATTATAATAATATATATATATTTAATATCAATATATTATATTATTAATATATATATATATATGAACTATAATATTAATAACGCGTATACATAAGGCTTGACTATTCGAGTTTACAATATAATAATGCAAATAACTTTTTAAAACTTAATTATAACCTCATGGCTATTAAATAGCATTACGATATAAAATATATATTTTGAAACACTATTAGTAATATGTATTCACCTACATATAACTATAGCCAAATATCTTAAAACATCTCTCAGTTGCAAAGTGTATTAAATGCTTCAATCAACTCACGTGATATTGAAAATAAAATGATAATAACGATATATATTACAATAGTATTAATCGCTCGTTTTTAATAAAATAATAAATATAATAATATTTTTTAAATATTTGCTTATAGTCTTCGTCCGGCGCGACAAATTAATCTTAAGATTAGTTCTTTGCTTTTTTAATCTTTTATTAATAATTATTAATAATATATTAAAAGAGTGTACAATGAATAATTTTTATATAATTTGTAGAATAATGGTGAATTTCTACTACATGTTGGCTTATCTAGATCGTAGTGGAAGTGAAGGTATTAATACGAGTAGCGAATTGTGCTTCACTCATATATAATAAGAGAGTTAGCTGTGTATGTCTCTTGATATACAGATGAAAATAAGATCACATAATGATGAGTATTTATTGAAATTATAGTAATATAATAATAATCAATAAGATAGAGTATAAGTAATATATTATTAAGTCAATCATTAGTCTAATACAAAGTGAATAATTAAATAAATAATTTAAGATAAATAATAATATACTTAGAGGTCTCGAGATTATTATTAATGTGAACTGAATAAAATAAGTAAATGCTGGAAATATTGAGTAACGTTATACTGTGAGTTACAATAAGGTTTGTGCTAATATGTACGTCTTTCGCAAATCCCTTGTCCTCATCATAAGAAATAATTTAGTATCTAGAATAATGCTGTATCGAAACACCTAATATATTTCATAGGATATATCACTGGTTGTAAATAACTAATTTACATAATCTGTAAACTATTCAACTATTTTGAGTGTATTCTATCTTCAACTTCTCAATGTATGTCAACTACGCTAATATAATATTAGGCTCAAACTACATAACTACTTGTCTATTACTTTCAATCTCAAAACGTCACATAGTATGTTATACTCTAATAGTTGACATTATACTATCCACCAATCCCCCATAATATAAACACCCCACCCTACAGTTGATCCCCTACCGCATTTCATGTTCTAGGATGGAAATTATTTTAATACTTTAAAGTGATATAGTGTGGAGCCAAAATTGTTCGTACATATTATGTTTCCCCTTCCAAGGCATTCTCTCCTGCAATACCTCCGTCAGCAGATAGTAATCGTTTCAATTTTGCTTTAGAAATCTCCCCAGATATCTCTCCCCATGATATGACATCCACACCGAAGCCACCCGTACGTGTCGATGATATATTCCTACACACGCCATATTTTTGGCGAAACTTTAAACCACCCTGCAAACATTATCTACCACATGTGTTCTGTGGTTCTCGCATATATATTTATGCTTTTAGAATTGAATTATGAATGTAATCATCTATATTATATATCCTTAGATAGAGTAAAAATAAATAATGAATGTTTTGATGATAGGAGAATAATATGTATAATAATATAATGAATCCCAAATTAGAGAGTACGAAATTGGCAAATAAAGAATTAAATAATTAATAATTTGGAATTATTTTCAGAATGGCTCGGTCCTGGGCTCTTTCGTTACTGCACAGTGTGAAAATTTTTAAATCCAAGGTGATATTAGAATCTAAGTTAAATCTCTTCATAGTCTGTGGCAAGTGTGGTGCTTTATTATTTTAGTGTGATTAGAAGATTATTATAGATTGAATTTCTTACCACTGAATTTCCACTCTTAGTTAACTAAATTCAGGAAGAATGTGATCAAAAGGTGTAATTGGCTTCACCTACCAAGCTGAGTAAATGAGAAAGATTAAATATAATATATTTAATAATAGAAAACATGATTTCGCATAATTTTACATTCTTTTCTTAATATTGCATCCCTTCTGAAAAACAATTATATTAATTTATATAAATTAAAATATAATATATAATTATTATATAATATATAATATATATTTAAATAATAATATAATATAAAAATATATATATATAATATAAATATATATATAATTAATATAATATAATATATATATATTATATATTATATATATATAATTATATTATTATAATATATATATAGTTAATATATATTATAATTATATTATATATTAATAATATATATAAATATATATTAATTAATTAAAAGGTGTAAAATGCATTATGAAGTAAATCGACTTTATTAATATTATTATTATAATTGATAAATATGCCTATTTAAGGTAATAAATATAAACATATACCATACACGAAGAAGGATTTGTCTTAAAATAATTTTCTCTGTTTTAAATATTACCGACGGATACAGCATCTATCCATTTCTTTATAATAATAATTAATTTTTAGGGTAGAGTCTATTCCCCATCATTAGCTTTCTCAGAACTCTTAATAGATGCCCTCTGTCAGATTTGAGCCAAATAGAGTTCTGTATGCGTGTGGAAAATGGAAAAATCCGATTGTATGCTTATACCAATAATATGAAGTAGACTTATATATTATATTATAAGTCAATAAAATAATATATTATACATTAAATAATATAAGAGAGGCCTTGGAAAAAATCGTAATATTAGAAAGTTTTGGATTAATTTCTTAGTCTCTAATATAAATTTAATGGGTGGTAGTATTATAGATAGTTAATGTTTATAAAGTTGGAATCTTATAATGGGGAGTTCGTTTTTTTTTGGTAGGTGTGTATAAAATAAATGTAATATTAGAATAGTAGTGGCATCCATATTGTATTTATCATAATGATATAAGGGTTATGTATATAATAGAGTGTTAGATTGTGTCTGTTTGACAATTAGATAGGGTTGTTGGCTATTGCCGTCATTCCCTAGTTGTATTAGTTCTAGTTAGTTTGTCTAATTGGGAGGCTCTATGGTGAGATTATAGAAGTCCAGGATGGGCTTGCTCTATTACAAAGATATATTTTTCTGATGATATAATATATAGATGCTTGCGATGGTGAAAAAGTATAAGGTTATAAAGTAAAAGCCCGTTGAATAACTAAACTCAATTATATAGACACTAACTTAGCATGTTAAAAGGCAATGGTGATTGATGTAATATGTCAATAGTCAAGAGGAGTAGTAGGTAGCATTTGAGCAAGGTATTGATTGATGTCGAAGTGAGGTTAAAGCAAGGAAATGTACTTATACACAAGTTAGAGCTCCCGAAGAATATTGTGCCTGGACCGAGAGAGGAAGTTGGTGGAGTTAGCCTTGTAGTGTGTGTGTTTTGTAAAGTTTATTTTTTGACTTCATGAGAATTTAGTGCCGTGTTATTACTTTGTCGTTTAGTCTATAAATAAGTTTGTCATGAGAAAAAGCATTTATATGTGTTTTGTGTTATTATTTTAGTGTTTTTGGTTATATACTTTTTAATGTTCTATATGTAATATATTTTTAAAAATTGTGTCGACGGTAAGAAGAACTAATAAAGATCAGTGAAAGCTTTTGAAGATGTCCATGAATATATAGAACCATTTTATTTTACTAAAATTGTACCCCCGAAATTTAAATTTAAAAACTATGATCCGCGTGTGTACCACGATACGCTTAGTAAATAGCGATTCATCTATCAAAAATCTTGCTAAAACCTCCTATTTTAGTCATTACAGAAAATTATTTCCTGTTTCTCATATCTCAGAAAAAAACTCTCTCGCATCTAAATAATTAATTATTAATTAATATATTATGTGCACTTGAAAATAGCTAAATAGAAACATGTAATTTATTAATTTATATTTATTTAAAAAATGTTGTGGAAATACGATATAACATACTTCAAGACTAAATACAAAAGTCTATAACACAATCCGAGCGTATACAGTTCACTAAACCGATGTTTTAAGCAACTAGCATATCAAGAGGAGTGAGAGTGAATTCTCTCAAAGTATATCTCCTGTCTATTTTCTTTTTAATTTTGCCATAATATTTATCATGGTACGATCTTTAACTATTTTATATGACCTCTCTAAAGGCTAGCTAAATAGATAACCAGTATAATGACGATCCATCTGTAAATTAGCGCGCGCGTTCCAAAGGTTAAATCTCAAGAATGTTACTAGCCTTGATGTAACAATTGTCGAGTTGGAAATTCTAAATTTAGAGTGGAAGGCGTGTTAGTGGTGTTCTAGGAGGCTAGCAATTATTCACTAAACATTAGGAATAAGATAAAAGAACAACGCAGATTATAACATAAACCTATATATCGATTTTGTAGGCTTAAAGTAGATCTTATTAGTTGATATCATTTAATATTTTAAATTGTGTACAGATTAAAGTATTAGATATATTTACGATTCTTCATACTCGAAATTTTTAATTGTGCCACGTTATTTCTGGCGGAAATGTTTCCTCAGTGATTGATATACCAATTATTTTTTTTCACTTGTTAAATTAGTTACATATAAAATATATTATTGTTAAATGAATAAATGTTTTCTTATTTATTAAAGATGTAAAACACTATTTTTTATTCAAATTTGACATAAACTAACACCAAAAAAAAAAAGAAGATACTATCTTAAATTAATATATTAATTTAATCTCTAGAATAATGTCCTTTTCTTTCTCATATTGATTCTTCATTGCTCCATAAGTTAATATATAATTTGAATGTTCATTTACTAGATAATATATCATTCATTTGGAAGCACTCATACTTTTTAGTGAAAGTGTTGAATACTATATTTTTATAATAAATTTTAATATAAACTTCAATTTCCCCCGATTGACAACGACCCTCAAGGTCTACTATTGATATATTTTCTTATCTCTTTATAAAATAAAATAAAATTAAGGATTAAAACCTTCCTTAGAAACACCATGGGGCAAGTAAGCCATGCTTTTCACGATCGATTATTAATAATAATTTTAATAATAAGTCCATAATAATAATAAATTCATTCCACGCTATTTGCTCTTTTAAAATATAAAATTGTAAAAAAGTAAACTTAAATTATATTCAATTTTTAAAAAATTCAATATTGTTTAAATAATCATTTTTAATTTTTCTAACCGCATTCAATGCTTTCAACTGGTCAGATCAATCGAACTTCCTCTTTTTTCCGGAAACACCACACACTGCCTCTGACAACATCACACAACACACACTACTAACACAAACACACACTACACACTATCACACACCACAGCACACATATACATAAGATTTACTTTTACACCTTACACCCTTATGATTCACATATAATACATCATCATATATATCAACTATTCATACTACAACTCATCCTATTAATAGATAACTATACACTTATATACTTCACTACCACATACATCAATACACATACATATATACACACTACACACATACATACACACGCACCCTGTTTAAATAACATATAATCATAAATAAGTTATTATATTGTATATGATAACATACGTATATAATTAATTATAAAACTACATTTTATTAGTATTTAAAATTAACATTCAGTACATATATAATTTGAATAATTATTATTATAAATTCCAAATTAAAATTAAAAATTTAATTTCAAGTTTTACTATAAATATATTTCACTATATTATTTAATAAATTAAATATAAATTTCAATTATATATACAAATAGTAATATTATATTATTTAATTAAATACTATAGTATTATATATATTTTTAAATTAGGTGTTTTATAATTTATATATATATATACTATCTATAAGTTATTTTATTAAAATAATTTTATACTATAAATTATTTCATTTTCAATGGAAAAAATAAATATTTATTCATGAAAAAATACATATATTATATATATTGTTAACCATTGTGTGTGTGTGTGTGTGTGTGATGAATTAAGAATACAAACCTCGTTAAAATCAAATGTCAAGGAGCCATACACATAGTATGAGTCAGTCCTCTAGTGACGCACAAGCCGAAGGCATACGCCAGTTTTGTTCTATTCTACTGATTATACTTACTAGCTTTATTACACTCATACTCATTTAGCCATTTAGTATATATAAGTTATTAAAATAATAATAGCAATATTATATAAGTTCTTATTGCTGCTAAAACATTAAACAGTAATTTTTATTAACATAATCAATTCTATGTATAAGTGATATTTATAATTTAAAAATATACAATATATTATCACGTATATTTAATATATTATATTCATAAATTATGATTAACAATAAATAATATATTTATGTGTTTTAAATAATATATCGATTATATTTTATTAGGGATATTAATATTGCTATGTACATTGACAATATATATATTATAATTATTATACAATTATAAGCGTGTGTAAGAATAAAATAATAATACAATATACAAACTAGCACCCTTACAGATAATACGAATAAACTGACCTCATTTCTGTAAAAAAATGTGTTGAAATTATATAACATTAATACTTATTAGTGACCTATATGATTTAGAGTAATTAAGCCTTTTTTGTACCTCACTCAGGGCTCATATAGTGAATAGGCCTTTATAAAACAGCGTTCATATATAAATATATTGAAAAACTGAAATAGCCTTGCAGTTACTGTAAATGTTGTTATTGTAATAATAAACTACGTTATTTAATAAAAATAATTTATAGCTGATATATAAATGATTTATGGAATAAGCACCTTATTATTATATGTAGGGATAAGAGGTATATATTACTCATTATAAATTAATGCGATTTACTCATAAAATAATGATTAATTCTGGAATATAGTATCACAATAGAACTTGAGATAATTCACCAATATGTTATTATATATTATTATATTATTATATTTAATATATTTCAAACTAGAAAACATGTGACTGGAATATAGAGTTATAATCTTTAATAGCTAAAGGTAGAAAAGGAATGATTTTCCTTCTTCTATTAGTGATGATATAGTTAGGTACAGGTACAGTATAATATCCTTATATACTCTATAATGAAACCTCAGTTAAATAGTGATTGGCTAGAGAGTAATTAATTATACCTTTTGCCTTTTTTTATAGGTATGTATAAATAATTAGTAAGCAATATGTGATTATAATAAATTCAATAATAACTCAATGACCAAATGTATATTAACTTCTGTGAATGTTGGATGAAATAATTTATAATTTAATATTGAAAGCAGGAGTAGAGTGAGTTGTAAATATTCTTGTATGTGGCATACCTCAACTTGTCTCATATATATATATTAAAAATCATAGAACTGCGTTTATGATGACTGTGTTAGTGCCGGATGAAACAACAGTAAGAGGTTCATGGGAAATATAGTCGACATAGAATTTAGTAAATAAACTAAAAAAAGTTAATTACTCTCAAATATTTCAACAAACAGTGAGTTTGAATATATCAATGATTCACCATTCAATTTTAAATAGTGTAATAATGAATATAGTAAATAGTAAGTTTGACATTATTACCATAGCATAAAAAGAACAATTGTAGTTCGTCTCACTCCTCTATGTGGAACAATTCAAAAAGAATTCTATCCAGTGAAGTGTTTTATGAGAGGTTATAATCACAATATATTATACAAACATACAAAAAATGACAGCATGGATAGATTTGAATTTTTCACAATGATGATGTACTACCTAATATTCAACATGTTATAAAATACTCACAAGCGTGTTATTTATATATATATTTATATATATAATATATTATAAAATATAAATAATGTTAAAAGAATTTATTTATTTCTTGCAATCATGTTAAAGGGACTTTAGACTCATTGTTTAAATTACTACTACCACCTATGTAGTATGTAGTATGTAAAAGTACTTTAGGCTCTTTTCTATCCTTTCTTTGACTGCTTAATGTCATTAAGTAATAGTAACATCTACTTTTCTACACTATTAAAAAAGACCTTCATATAACTTATCAAGGTGATATGGTAAATTCTTCGTTATGGCCTTTTAATACTTTAGAATATTCTACGGCAGCGTTTCTCAACCTTTTATATATCTCGGACTGGTAATATAAAAATTAAAAGAAAAAAAATTGCACTTTATTTGAATATCATATTATACATTGTAACTTATAAAGTAAATATATAAGAATGAGGATATAAACTTACAAAGATTAATGGCTTCTTTATTCTTGCTCCTTTCAACAATTACATCACTGTATGGGAGGAAATTTGTTAAACCTAGACGAAGAGGTGGACGTACGATTAAACTACTTCTTAACTTTCATTATTAACATTGTCAAAAATCCTGTTTATCGTATATAAGTTGCTGCAAACGGTTGTAAAACGCCTTCATTGCTTCTTTAATTAAGAAGATTTTAATTTTCATTCCTAATTTTGGTTCAAAAGTAAATTTAATTTGTGGTTCCAAAATTTGCTGTTAATAATGAATCGAACTTTATTCCATAAGACATTAATGTTCTTTGTTAGTTAGATTATTTTTATTGTGCTCTATGAAAGGATTGGTTAGCCACAAATTCATTTCTCATATATATGTATCTTTTAGATAATATTTGTGTTACTGTATCGTATAATTATTTTAAGTGATGGCAGAAAATCTTATTCAACTTATCCATATCTAAATCTTGTGTGTTTACGAAACCAAAATAAGGTACAGAAATATTAATTTTTTTCATCGGATTTTATTTGCAAAAATTTTAATTTTATTTTGAATCCATGAATTTGTTATTTAAATGGAATATATTTGTCATACGTATCACGAATTTAAATTTAAGTTGTTGACATATTAATACATATCACTCAAAATAAGGTAATTTTTCTATTTAATCATTGTCTGAAAAATATAAAGAGTGTAGACTTTCTTCCAATCAAGAACATTTTTTCTTCTGTTCTTAATTCAGATAATCTTGTTAGAACTCCACCGAGAAATAACCCATCCTTACTTCAGTACGATGTAATAGATGCTCATGTTCTGAATCTATCTCTTGGTAAAATATTGCGAGCAGTAGTGAATTAAGATCACTGTTTTTAACTGATGAAATTTAAAAATTTTAATGAATTGAGAAAGTACGTTGTTTTGTTTTTCTAAATTAGGTGACAAATTTTTGCTTCTAGATGCTCACGATGTATAATGCAATGCGTAATTAAAATTTCTGCTGAAACTATTTCTTGAATTTATTTTGTAAATCTTGAATGTTGGCCCTTCATAATAGCTGCCCCATTATTACACACACCAACACAGTCTTTCCAATTCAGATTATGATTTCAAATGTATACCTACATTCAACGAATTAAAAATTTTGAACTTGTCGCATACGAAGCTTATTCTAAGCAACATAAAAGCTATTCATTTGTCATCTGCAGCTTGTAACTTGTGTATCGAGAGAAAAAAAAGCGAAATGGTCTTCATTGAAGCGTCTCATGATTCATCAATTTGAAATGCAGACATTGACGATTTTGTCAATTAATTGATATTTAGTATTCTTAGATAATTAAAATGTTACAATTAGTCGTCCTTGGAAAGGGAAATTGATTTGAGTCTGTCAACTACTGCCAATTCGAACATTTAAAAACACACATCTATGAAAAGATGTTTTGCCAAATCTTCTTCGCTGGTAAAATATTTTTTCTTTGAATTATGAGGAGTGATATTAGATCGGAATATTTTATATGAATTTTTTTCGTATGAAATTTTGTGAAAATGATTTCTTCGGTAATTGAAACTCTGAAGATCAAATTATTCCTAAGATTTCTCTTCTAAATTAGGATGCTTTATACCAAAATGATGCAAAAGATTGGATGATTTCATAGCATGATTAGATTTTATTTCACAACAAATTATTTACATTATAGACGAAAAGAATAAAACTATATATTAGATAATCATCATTGTAAAATCACGGAAAACTAGATTTTTTTTCTTTTTCGATTTATGGTGGAGTTTAAGGAATGCTTTTGCTTTTTGTGGTCAATGTTAACTACTTTCTGATTCGAATAACTTGAATTATTTACATTTAAAAGTATTAAAATTCTTTGGTTCTTCTTGCTCATTTTATATTACCTAAAAATTTAAAAACTTTCTTTGGATATTTTCTATAAACGTACCTCCAAATTTTGAAAGCTGCTTTAATTAAAAAACGTAAATATAAAATTAAGTGAATGATTAAAAAGAAGAAAGTATGCGTTTTAACAAAAAAATAATGAACCGAAACAGTGATGTACACCTAACAATGTCTAAAAACATACCAACTAACTTCTTATATATACGGGGGTCAAGCTCTTGCGCCTATGCCTCTATTTGGCACATGCGCAGCATGGTGAAAAATAAATAAATAAATAAATAGAAAGAATTAAAACACCAAGAAAAATAAGTGATTAAATTTTTCAATATTATTTTCGCAATTATTATTTGAAAAAAAATTAATTTCTCCACTGCGTCTCGTTTCAGGTCCAAAAAATTGAAAAATAAAAATAATTAATACAAACAATATTATGGTCCCAGTCACTATGTTAATTACAAAAGAAAATTTTGTTTAATTGAATAGGATTTTGTTGTCAAAATTTCGAATCTATTTTTTTTTCGCTTTTTATTCATTCAAATATTTATTATTATTCTATTAACAAAGTAAATTTTCTACAATTTAGTTCCATGAAATCAAATAGTTTGTGAAATTAAATTATTAAAGGTGCTAGCCGTTAAAGTGCTGTGCCTTCTCTTTTTTACGAATTTTGAGGTTTGAAGATTACTATAATAGATGGATTCATGTATATAGATTATTCTAATCATTATATTACTATGTTGCTATATATATATATATATCAATATTGTACATGCTTATACGCAACCCTATATTTATACACCATGATATTATTTGGTATAGGCATATATATAGTAGAGTAATATATAGAGGATAGTAAACTTATTATATAGTGAGTAGTACATATATTTATTAGATTGATAATATATATAATATATAGATATAAAATAATAGTACTAATTATAATATTAATTATAATATATTAATAATTCATAATATATATATTAATATTATATAATATATATAATATATTAATTTATATTATTATAATTAGTATTAATTTATATAAGTATATATTTATATATTAAATATATATATTTATTATTATTAATAATATTTATATATTATATATTTACATATATTATTTTATATATTAATTATATATATATTATTTTATATTATCCCCTCTATATATGTATATATAATAGTAATATAGTATAAAATTGAGATATATAATATTATACCCATAATAATTATAGTAGTAGAAATATGTAGGTATAATACATAAATAAAATACTATCCCTCAACTTGTCAAAATAATAAACGCACTACAAGTACGGACGCAAAGAAGGGTTAGAAAAAATGTGCGAAGAACGCGAAGACACTTTACTGGAGCAATGACATAACTATGTGGACTCCTCATCAGAACCGTAGGGTTGATTAGAGAGTATGTGAGGCAGAGGTGAAGCCAAAGGGTCTCGCAGTAGTTTTCGGAGAGTTTGGCACTGCGCAAACACACAATGTTTGTAAGTAGCGACACGCTGCGAGGGGGCTTGTCTCGTGTCTCAATACCGTACATGACCCCCTTTGAGCAAGAGATGACTGCCTGTAAGCTGCTCCTTTAGAGTGCTGCCTCGATTCAGTGGGCGAATGTCCTTGGACAGTAATTTGATCCCATATGATCAGTAGCGAAAGCTACATGTCGCAAGGTCACGATAGTTCGGTCCTTGAGGAGTACTTTGCCAAGTCTATCGTAGTGTCTCTCGAATTGAGCGGTGTTCAGTGTTTATTCCGAGCAAGATGCTTTGATTGGATTGTGTTTGAAGTCACGCAAGACTTGTATGTCGGACCACGTCTCAAGCGCGCGGATAGTGAGATTTGAATTTTCTCGTTAAGGGTTGAGTACTTTTCAACACTTGTGGCCATTGTTTTATTGGTCAACAATGTGCTAGTATTAGCTCAACTTGCCAGTTAGGATAGTAGAAGGAGTCTTCAAGGAAAGAATTCGAACGGTGAGGTAGGGGCTGGCCAGTGAAATGCCGTAGCAGGCTATGCGACAAATACATATGGCTTCAAGTAGAGAGAATGTCTTGTGGAGTATACCTGTGACGGGCTGTAAGATGCTAGCCATTCGAAGATGTTTGGCAACTCCGTAAGCCCCCGACTAAATGGCACAGATACCCTCCTCAGTATATAATTATCAGACCACCTCCAAAGGGCGGCACCTGCAACACATTGCATTGCGAGTGATACTTCTCTCCGGGTGGTCCTCTCGCGCGATGATAGCTCTGAGCACTCCAAGTTCCTAGCGCGCAAATGAGGCACTCTAGACTTGCAGTTCTTAAAAGCAGCATTCTTTGCCCATGTCGAGCGCGTCCAATGGATTGCGTTCTCGGTATCTAAGATCCATCGGCGGCCACTTCGAGTGCCGTGGAGGTGATAGCGGTTGGACCGTAGGATATGTAAAGGTATGGCAGAGCGCTCTTCTGTGTACGTAACGTAGCGCTACGTAAGGTTTAAATGTACATTGTTCGTGGCGATCATCGAAGTTCCGCTAAGTCCCTTAACTCTACGCCAGCTGTATCCATCATATGTGTGCATGCGCGTTGTGTATCAGTTCGCCCGCCGCTTAATGCCTCTGAAGGCTTGTATTTAATAATTCTCGTAATGAGCCAGACGTAAAAATCGGTCTTCCACGCGGTGTCTGGTCCTGGGCCTACCTGCCCTCGTACGGCGATTCATGTGTCAGGCGGTTTTCTTCGGTTACTGTTGGTATCCACCCTCATGCAACGTTGTGTTGCTGCCTACACCAAACCATCACCAGGGTGCGCCGTACCCGTGCCTTCGTCGTGGAGTGTTCGTTAACTGCACGGACTTGATCTCATGAGAGTTGACAGACCTACTCTTCTCCATGTTTACCGGAGTAAGCTTCGTACGCATGAATGTATCCCTCGCTCGATCTTATACCATCAACATACTACCCCCACCTCTCTCAGGTCTAGTTACGGGGTTTTTTGTTTCCTAAATTATCAAGATGACTTCCCCAATACCGCCAAGCGAATTCTCTGGCTGGTGTCGGTTACATCGATACAATGATGCTGTCGGTCACGGATTGGTTGTGTGAGGTTCTCACATCGCGAGCAGAGAGATTCGCTGCGTTAGGTAGGCAGTCCTCTTCGTTTGGCCTGCTGCCATCTTATGTTTGACAATTTTTTTACAGGAAAACACCAAAACAAAACCCTAGTATTTATATACTAATTTATAAATACCTAGGGAATATAATATAGGTGTATACTAAATAGTAATATAATTATAATGATACTATTAGTGTATATATATATATACGAATATATACTATATGTATATATTATTATATATAGTTAGAATTACTTAGTAGTTAAGTAAGATTTAAATAATATAATTTATATAGTTATATAGTATATTATATATTATATTATACATATTAATATATATATATATATACTATATATAGTATTATATATATATAGTATATATATAAATTATATATATATATTACCAAGAACTGCAAGAGCTGGCAACGAGGGCTTGGAAATTAGAGTGCTGGGGAAGCATATGATTTCTGGGTGAAAATTTAATCAGAGTACGTAAAAACATTTTGAAAAAAAGGAATAACAAATTTGGAAATTTATAAAATTAAATCAAAATGAAGTCAGTAATGGAATGATTTGCCTGGAGTGTAGTTTGGCATAGCGCGAGAAAAGGATGCATAATAGGAGTGAATTGGCTGGTTTTGTGACGAGGTATGCATGAGTGGGCCCCACCTGTTACCAAGGCCGATGAACCCTACATTGACAAGATGCCATAGTGAGGGACGGTCGGAGTCCCGTGAAGCTCTCGGTTGGATTTTCTGACTGCTACGAGCTCTCACTAAAAGGTATAAAAGGGGCGGTAAGGTTGGGCTTTCTTTTTCGACTTCCGAATATTATTCTACTTACTTTTCTGTTCAGTGCATGCTATTGCACCTAACCAGAGTTTCTGTAAGTTAGGTTAGATATCACTATATACATATATATAATATATATATATATATATATATTATAATATATAATATTATAATTATATAATATAATATATATGTTATATATATAATATATAATATATAATTATATATATATATATATATATATTGTATATGTATATATTATATATATTTATATGTATATATAGTATATATTATATAGTAAGTAGGAGTATGAAATAACTAGGTGAGTATAATTAGCTATATAGATATATATATATTATAAAATGATATATACTTCTTAATAATATAGTAAGTATATATTATATATATATATATTATAATATTATATATATATATATATATATATATATTAATATATTATAGTATTATATTATTCGTATATATAATATATATATATTATTATATATATATATATATATATATTATATATATGCTATATATATATTATATAAATATATAGTAAAATATATAAATATATATATAATATAATAGTTATTATATAGTGTATACTATATAGCTATACTCTGTGTGACTATATGTACTCTGTATATATATATATTATTATATATATATTATATAATAATATATTTATATGTAAATGGTCATAGTATAATGGTAGGAAGGCGTCTGGTGCAATTAAATCGGTGTAATATGATAATGTTAATAAATAGGACTAAGATACTTGGTGTCATAACAGTATAGTCTAACATATTGATAGCTCTGGATGGTTGTACTCATGTGATACTGTTTATCGTTGAGATATGTGATGAGACTATTGCATAGATAGATAAGTATAGATTAAAAGATTCAATGTGTTCAGATAGGGATCACCAATCTATAGGGGCATGTACTAGGTAGTTGAAAAGATATATAAAGTGAAGTAGATTATATAATTGACGATAGGTGAGAGAGTGGTGATATTAGTAGTGTTAGTAGAGAAAGGTGAACGTATGGTGAGATATAATAGTGTAGAAAGTATTATTGAGATGGTATTATTGGTAATTGATGGTAAAAGTATATATTAGATGTGGATAAGCCGGTTGGTTAAGCGGATTGTTATTAGTGGAAGAGTGTGTTGAATACCGACCGGCTGGGAGACCGAAGAGGAAGTGTATTGAGTCGGTGTGAAAGAATGCCTGAAGGAGAGAGCAATGTGAGATTGCAGATGGCGAGAATATAGTGCTATACGATATGAGAGAAGCTGGGTTTGATATGGGGCATTGGTTGTGGCCCACCTGGGCCAGGGTATGAACCTTACATTGACGATTTACCATATTTGAGGGTCCCTCGCGTGGTCCCCTGATGCTCTAGGGTGGATTTTCTGGTTGCGACGAGTTCTCACTATTAATGGTACAGATGGGGCGGTTAAAGTCTGAGCGCTGTCTTTTCGACGCTGTGGTCATGTTCTTCCTACTGCTTTCTTTTTCCCGATCTTGTATCAGCCATCCCTTACCACCCCAATTTGGGGAAAAGAGAAGGTGAAGAAAGAAGAAAGAAGATAATACTTACTTATATATATATATAATATATAATATTTATATATATAAATATATATAATATATATTATATAAATATTATAATATCATTATATATATATATATATATTATAATATTATATATATAAATATTTAGATATTATAAATATATATATATAATATATATTATATTATATATTTTATATATATATATATATATATAATATATATATAATATATATAATATATATATAATATAATTATATATAATTATATGTTATATATTTGATAATATTTGCATAAATATTTGTCTGTCCATATATTTTATATATATATATTAGTATATAATTTACATTTATATAGACATGGTGACATATATTTATTATATGGAAGGAATAAATTTGTTTAATATATAATATATATATATATATATAATATATTATATATATATATATATAGGTTCTATAATATAATATAATATATATATATAATTAAATTTAAAAACCATGAAATATATGAAACATCTTGAGCAATAATATATTTAGCAAATTTAATTATATCCAAGGGAAATTTTTTTAAAAGAAATTTTTTTTGGGGGGAAGTGGAAGTAAGAAGTATATTACAAAGTAGGATGCATTATGCTACCCAATAATTCGAAGCTGTTTATAAAGTGAGCCGCTGCGAAAGAGAAGCTTTTCATTCCTGTTGAAATCTGACACTGTCTGTGAATCTGCAAAGATGATAAAAAATGCCCCCAGATTCTATAATTAGAAATAGTAAGAACCACGAAACTGCAGCAGATGTCAATAAGAACGCTTCTGCGAAATAACAAGTGAATTTTGCTGCTTAAATATATCATATATTTTACATATTGGTCCATAATTTGATTTGCAAATATATTTCACACGAAATAAATTTTTCAACTTCCTGCTTTGATGATGCTGAAATCCGTTTACCGTTAACATGAAATGTTTGTTATTAATAAGTCAAAAGTTTTGATCCAGTATTTTATCGTCAAAATATAATGTTTCATGAAGTTTTATTGAATTTTTATTCAGAAAAGAACAATTGTTGAATATTTCTTTCCTCTCTCTATTATTCATTCCTCCTTTCAATTAATTATATTTGAGATGTGACAAAAGGATGTAAATGATAGAATTAAATAGTGTATAATGAGGTAGGTTGTCATTTGAAATAGATGATGGTGGGAGATTGAATTGTTAACGGTTCGTATATGTTAGCCTGAGTAGTGAATGCGTTGGAAGAGACTTTGCTGTGGAAGAGACTAAGAAAAAGTATGATTGATTCAGTTTAAAAGTTTGTCTTGAAGGAACAGAAATGCTGAGTTCTTCGTGTTCAATGCAAGAGGAATGGTGCACAAATAGTAGCGAATGTATGATTTTTGATGGCATTGAGTGTCTGTGGATTCTGGCCATTCTATTTCCGTGTAGGGGGAGTGTTGTGTTAGTACATATTGACGTAGACGAAAATATGTTTCCGGAGAGATTTTACTTTCACTTGCAGACCCGATATAAATAACTTGAGAATTCCCTGTAGACCACCTATCCTAAAAGTTAATGGACTACTTAAGTAGACATAAAATTATAACTAATTATTTGTATTTTTATTTACCTGGTAACAATCCAAGCAAAGGCTTTGGCCTCGCGAATATTATTTTAGCCATTTGTCGGACTATTGCTTCTCAGCTCAGTCATTCAACTATGCCACAAAACTAATTAAAAGAATAGAGAACAATACGAACAACAAAAGTCAATCAAATCCAAGGATCGGTTAAAACACAACTCCTTTTAAACATCACTTTATTGCTGTATGTTTAATATGTACAGCCAATGATTTCTGACCAAGGCTATGGTTCCTTCATGAGAGAAACAGAAAATCCAATCTGCTTAATAAGAAAAATCAATTCGTAAATTGAGAGGAGTAGGACATCAAAGAGGTTGTCGAGTTTCAGTGTTGGATGAACCAAGTTTATACTATTTTTGTTATAAACCTTCAAAAATTAAGATTGTTTTAATCTGTATGAGGTATTTGTGACTGCGATGTGTAAAAGTGTGTTTGTGTTAAACCAGTTCTATCCGTATACGTGAAGGACGGTATTATTCTTTGACTGATAAGTGCTTTCTTGAGGCTCTTTTGAATTTAATTTAATGAAAATGCTACCCAATTTTATGCGTCTGTAAATATATTGTTGATTCATATGTACAGCAGCAAGCTGAATACAAACAGAATTTGTAATAATTTTTTCAATTATAATCTTAAATTAATACTATAATCAAGGCTAAAATACGAAATTGAATCATTCATTTGCTCTTCACCCTCGACTGTTACTTTTTTAGCAAGAAACCGCATCATGCCGCGTTCAAGAAATTTCACTTACAATATTTGACATTCCCGCTAAAGAACAAAGAAACAAATATTAAGTTAGGAAGTTTAAATGACCAGACAAGATGTTAGATACAATAACATGAGAAATGATTATTTACAAAAGTCGACTGTAAGACTTAACTCTAATCTAATCTAAAATAAGCTATATGTGTATCAATGAGACCAATGAAAAAACCCTAAAAGTACTTCAAACACGCCTGCATCATTACAACCACCTAATCCCATCATTAGTAGAAAGATACAGGGAGAAATAAAAAAAGGATACCCTACAAGTACTACAATATAATTATAGGCCATAATCTCACAGCAACACTCATTGAGTACTATTATATTACTAAGTACCAAAATATACTACTAATTACCTCACTTCACTATATATGAGCTTACACCTATTATCTCTTATATACATGATACATATAATATATATATATATTAAACTCGCATTTATTATACATATTCCCATCATAATATTTCATAAAAATATACTAAATTATACATTTAAATCTCTTTTTGGATCATCTACTATCTTTTTCTCGAAGGTTCTCCCTATATCTATTTCTTCCCAACACATCACTAATCACAATACACCGCAAAGATATTGAACCAATCAATCCCACCCATTATTTTTCCATAAACCAACCACCTTAATACCACTCATTCGATTCTAAACGTTTACTCCTGTTTGTCACACAAAATAATTCTTTAAATGAAGCTCGATAAGATGAAGACAAGAATTAAAAAGCAGATTCGGAAAGAAGAAGAAAAAAAAGCATACTCACCAATTGGTAATTTAGAAAAAAAAGCAAGAAAGTCGATAAACAAGGATAAAAAAGTGAACATCATAAAAGATAACGACGACTGCAATAGGAAACAAAGATTAGACACAGTATAAGCAAACAAACCTTTACGAACATACCCTTACCAATCAAACAAAACGATCGCTATAATCTATTAGTAAAGAAAATATTATGCCTATGAAAAAGATTTCCATAGCAAAAAAACTACACAAAAATAGAAAGAACCAAAATCAAACATCGCACGTGCAGCCAACATATAGAAAACTGGACAAACACCCAGCTATATAGAGTCACATAAAACTCACTCCTAGTCACAGAAATCCCTAATCAACTAATAAACACTTCCAGTAAAAGGGACACGCTCAATAACACAAAACACCTGCCATATCATAAGTGGCACTAGAACATCAGTCTCACAAAAACTCCCCACAGACCCTACTCCCTGGGCCACTTCAACACATTGCAAATGTACCACAAAAACAAAAACCCGACTTCCTCACTAAATACTCTGCTCACGCCCAATATCCGTCCTTATTTAAAACGACTAAAGTATACAAAATAAGTAAGAATTTATACACCTCTAACACAAAAACTAAAATAATTTCTCTCCTTCAAATATCATAATCTAGATTTACATAGATTCAAAGTCCACTTATTTTGTCAGAGTCTTACCCAAAGGACCGGTAATATCGTTCCTCAAACACACTTCCCAATTTATACATCATGCTTAATCCAATACACGTAACTATCATATTCAATCCTATTCACATTAATAGAACCAAAACCATCATTCACAATGTAAACTATTCAATTTAATTCCTTCATATTAACCCACCTATCTTTCACCCACCACCGCCAATTCTCATAGTAAGTACTAATCCTCACTTTATCAATTCCTCTCATACCCATAGCATGCCCCTCAGATTTCCATCTGAACACATGAACTTTTAAGATCTAGTACTTGGCTTATAATAATAATCCAAGAACCATAGTCTCGTAACTACTTAATAACAAATAATACAGGTAAAAACATTACGCACGCATTAATAATAACCGATTAAGCAACTCAAGACTAGTAGGTCCTTTGCCTATATTTAAGCTGGAGCTAGTGGCTCTGCATCTTGCTATCTCTATGATACTAGCCATCAACAGAGTCGAATCATTCACTATCTTCTCAGTTTCATTACTCACTTCTTCTTTCACAGTCTACCATAATTAAACCAAAATTTAGAATCAATATCACTATTGTCCATATTTAATTTATTAGTCATCTACAATAATAAGTAAAATATAATTAAATACTTAATAACTGAAAGGGAAAGTATTTCACTCACACTTACTAAATATATAACATATAATCAAATACTATATACGTATAATCATTATACTTTCTATATAAAGATAACTTACTTTTACTACACTCCTTACCATATCATTAATCTATATAATTACCTCATTACAAAACTTTCTCAGATCCCACACTAGAAACAAAGTACTATCCGCAATAAATATAAGCATAATTATGCACTCTACCAACCAATCCTCCATCTACCACACATTCTAACTCAATTTCCTGCACATCCCACCTCGAAATTACTTATCAATAACCCCCATCCCATATACAAAAAATGAATATTAAACCATAAGAGAACATCACAACAAACCATTTTCTTACTCGTCATAATTAATTCACTATATAAACCAATACATCACAAATGACACCATATTCATACACTACGATACTCAACTATTACTATATCATTACTTATCATACTTTTCTGTTCTCTTCCAACTTTCACGTAAGTTCTCCAAACGCAATCTACGCAGTAGTGAATACGATTATACGAGCTCTTACAGAGAAGCATCTTTCGAAAAGAAAAGCATGCTTAAGGTAACTCGATCATACGCTGTTTGCAAATCCAATAAAACTTCCTAACAAAATACTACAGTTGTTAATAATAAAAGCTCTCCCTATCCTTTACACCCACCTCCTCAATTAGTTTTTGAGCCTTTAGTATTTCAAAGTGTAAAGAGGCATTTTCCGTCTCCACAACAGATCATCGAACAACTCACCCTAATAAAGAGCCCACTTCTAGTGGACCTTCGACAATCGAGTCTTCACAGTCACTCGATCCACTTCTTCGAATAATCCAAGTAAATCATCAATATCATACTAGCAATCCCATCACCTTTCCCAGGCCTTACGAACACAACCACACGCTATAAACCTCATTCCCCATACCTAAAATAACCTTCTACCACTTACTCCTCCTTTCTTCTCCTCATCTCATACCACTTGCAAACCGATTATTTTCATAGCTCGCTCATACAACTCAACATTTACCTCTCCCCTTCAATTACTCCCTTTCAGAACCATCCTTCACACAACTCTAAGACAGCGTTTCACACACAACTGTCCAAATCCAAGATCAAATCATCGTCATTCTTCGGTCTCCGTTCTCTCACATTATTCCCGTTCTCACGCCTCCCAGTAATTTCACTCTATACCTGCAGATACCATCTCGATCTAACTTGTTTCACCTCACACCATTACACATCCCATCCTACTAATTATATCACCCATCCACACCAAAGCCAACTACTCATTCCTTACTCCTCATCACTCAAACCCCACACCACATTCACTAATCACCTTCATACTGTTTAAATTATGTATGCAAGATATACTTCGAGAATTTTTCTTTCCACACTCACTTCACATCCATTTCAGTTACAAAAGCACCATCTCTCTATTCATTATTCTAATGCAGACTATCCCCTTTATTACTCCCCCTTTTACTCTATTATATCGCAGCTACTCCATTTCCAGACAGAGCTTCCTTAATTACCTTATAACGTCCTCCATTCTAATTCCTCTTCCGAACATCTGTCATTATCGATCTTATTTCTTTTTCTCACCTACACCAGTACATACACCTTTAGCTAATATTCTTATTTTTCTCTCCTTATAGAATTCAAGCCCATATCTTTTACTTATTGACAGTACGCTATACCGTATTACTATTCTATTACCTTCCTTAGACCATTAACATTTCGCCAAACCTAACATACAGCATAAATCCCCTATATTTTCGCGTTATAAACTACACACATTATACCCTCATTTAAACTCCATACACTAGCTCCATCTACAGACTTTCCACCAATTCCTGCCTTTACAATTACTCCACTTAGACACCATCCACATAATCTCTATGCATTATAATCTAGACACTGGACTTTCTATCACTTTGCCCGCAGCATCTGTCAGATTATTCAACTAACTTTATTCACTCTACTCTAACACCGATCTTTTTCTCAACTATCCCAGCCCTTTACACCTAGTACCTCTACTCCCTTGTACTATCGCACCACTTAACTTCTCGCTCCTCAATATACACTCACTTCACATTATCTTATTAACCTTCTACAATCCATCCAACGCGGCCCAGCCACTACTTACATCTTTAATCACATTACTGAAACAAAATAAATGACTCATGACAATCCAATTCCTAAACTGTTCACTCTACTGCATTATTATACAATCCCAAAACTACCATACAACACTTCTCATGCTTTTCCACTCAACACTAAACGTCAATCATATCTTTGCTTCAATACGCAACCAACTTACTATATAACTAAGATTACTCTACTCTCTGTTTATAAAAGAATCGTATTACCTTCACACAACATAAATCCTCTCTCTTCACGAAACACATTCCATCCATTACTTCGCCACCACAAACATTCTAAGTTATTCAACCCGTGCACTCACTACTAATAAACCACCTGTTGCACTCCTCATACACAATCTCCGCTTTTTTCCGCAACACGTCTAGTCTACACCATTCAGGTATCCTCCCCAGCAACACACTATACAATTTTATACAGCTCTACTATCTAACTCCAACCACCTCCACGAAACACATCACTTCATATAATATCCCCAATACAACAATTTGATACTCATCTTCAACGGTTATTCACTCAGACTGGACACTACGCACACCACCACACACACACCAATCATTGACCTTTACAAACTCCACACGCTTAACACCTATCTCTAAATATATGAGACTCATCAACACAATCCACAAGTTTAATCACTACTATCACACTAGCTCGCACACCACTCACACTATCTAACCCAGATCAAAATTACAACTCATTTTTCTTCTCCTCTATCTCTACATTCCCTATCCAATACCATGCACACACAACATATCACCATTCAAATACCAACATCATGAGATATTCAAACGTATTTATCCTTTACATTCCTAAGTATTCACAAGTCACAGACTAAATATGAGCAAAAACCAAATTCTACCTTATATATAATACATACCATACACCTACATCTCTTATCTTCTCCTCAATCATTTTATTTCTCTGACAATCCACTTATTACTAACACATAACCGATTGACAATTACCAATTTACCGCGGTAAAAGAATAGATAAGCCTTACACCGCACTAAGATCACAACTCTTCTCAAGGCCCTGGTCTAATATATGCAATTCCTGCAATGATGATAAAGATTATATCAGGAGTAGTAAATAATAATTAATTTACCTATGCCAGGAAGGTCGGAGTAAATCATATTTTATTAACATTACTAATCACATCCAAAGAAAATAAAATAATTGGGAATTGGAAATAATAATAATCATCAACATCATCATTGCAAGTCAATAAAACATAAATAAATAATAAAATTAATATTATAATAAATATAAGAAATATAACATACTCAAAATATACAATAATAATTAATAATATATATAATCCAACCTACGACTCCCGAATAGTATCTATATAATTACTTAAGACTATCTTATCACTTTTTATTAGTATATGTAATATTTATAACATTTCTACCCTTATAGACTTAACACGGATACCCCTGCAACAACCGCAGTTTATTTATGCATCGTTCTTATAGGTGTTTAGATAAATTATATAAAACAACTAATAATTGACATCAAATATCACCCAATCATAAAACTATAATTAACATATCCCATATCACCAATAATAAAATTCATTTAAACCTACTACATATTTTTTTCTATAATGTATTTTATTTTACAGGTAGTCTTATTATATTCCACACTGTAAAATTTTAATGATAAGCCTTGATTAAATTATGCTAACTCCACTCGATAGTAGATTTACAAAGTGCTAAGCATAACAAATTATTCACATACTCCTCTTAAAGTATAGTACTAGGCACTCACATAGAATATATAACATCGAATTTCTGAAATTTGATTACTAGCTCCATATATAATGTTGCCATATATAATATAGTAGTTTTAATATACATATATTATTATATTTATTTACTTCCTCTGATTTCACAAAATTAGCAGCAGTACTGACGTGACACTGAGATAAATCACCACCATTAAAAAGGAAATAACGATATAGTAAAGAAATAAAATAAATAGTCGTAGAACAAAAATGAGAAGTCGTCGCAGTCAGATAATCTACCTCTACAAAAGCCATCATTCGGATACCAGCTGGACGATCCTACCGTCACCATGGCTAAGATACTTCTAAAAATATGTAACAATTTCAATACCCATTCCCATTTGAGAGCGCATTTGCCCACAAACCATTCACCCCTTCACACTCAAATCCCCCTCTCTCACTATTATCACATCCTATGCTTACCTAATCACTCTTTCTTATACTCAGCTCTACCACAAACTCCACCCAATCTTTTCCTTCATAACAATTACAATCGTTATTAAACTCAATCATTTTTCGTCCCTTCAGCGTCGATAATCCTACCACCAAACATCATCTACTTGCCTCATATTATACTATCATACACGTCTAATAGCTAAATTTTCAGTTACTTATTCACTATCATTCTTTCTTCCACATAATCTGAACCACAAAAACGCAACCCTCTCATACAATTACTTACTTATATTTCTCTCATTTGATACCCCTATTCATTAACACATCACAACTCTACTAATAAGTTATATCATCAATCATTATATTCAATTACTTCTCTATCACCCTCAGCACTTTCCAACTAAAATATAGTCCTCATTTTAGAAACACATATTATGAATTTAACATTTAAGTATTCATATTAAGCTCTTGATATCCAGACTTAAATTATATATCTCACACTAAACTTATTATAACCATAATAACAATGTGGTAACAACATATCTCAACTACATATGAGATCATATCAATATCATGTTAACATTTCCAGATACATTATTACATTCATCAATACACAAAAGCACATAAAATAATAACAAATGAGGTGTTTGAAGTATCCCATACAGTACTTGAATCGATTCATATATAAATGCAACCCTAAATACTCTTAAAATTCGTATTAAAAGACATAAAACAAACATGAGGTGAATGTAACTATAGTTACGACACTTTCCAAAATATCACTTAACAACACATATCAGACTCGGAAAACGCTGAAATTTTTTTGCCTCAAAATCAAAATACCT
>JABUQX010047566.1:12500-13920 GCA_015478945.1 Trachelipus rathkii | reverse complement strand
CTTATATATGTTATAGGGTCTGTAGATTTCGAAAATGATGGTTTCAGAACCATCAAGAAAAAAAATAAATAAATAAATAAATAAATAAATAAATAAATAAATAAAAATTTCTTATTCTTTTTATGTTTATAACTTACAAATTTACGTTTTTAAATACCCTAATGCAGTAAATCAGTAAATCAGTAAATCAAACTGCCCTCCTCACCCCTTCCGTGATCTATTGATCTATTGATCTATTGATATATTGATTCAAGTCATATTTTTTACTAAAATTGTCATGTTTTACATACCCTAAAGCAGTAAATCAGTAAATCAAACCACCATCCAGCCACCCTCCTGTCCATCCATGATCTATTGATCTATTGATCTATTGATCTATTGATCTATTGATTCAAGTCATATTTTTTACTAAAATTGTCATGTTTTACATACCCTAAAGCAGTAAATCAGTAAATCAGTAAATCAAACTACCCTCCTCACCCCATCCGTGATCTATTGATCTATTGATCTATTGATTTATTGATTCAAGTCATATTTTTTACTTAAAATTGTCATGTTTTACATACCCTAAAGCAGTAAATCAGTAAATCAGACCACCAACCAACCACCCTCCTGTCTATCCGTGATCTATTGATCTATTGATCTATAGATTCAAGTCATATTTTTACTAAAATTGTCATGTTTTACATACCC
Source organism: Trachelipus rathkii (assembly GCA_015478945.1). Lineage (NCBI taxonomy): Eukaryota > Metazoa > Arthropoda > Malacostraca > Isopoda > Trachelipodidae > Trachelipus > Trachelipus rathkii. Next base: position 13,227 of record JABUQX010047566.1, on the reverse strand, counting down.
TAAAGCAGTAAATCAGTAAATCAGACCACCATCCAGCCACCCGCCTGTCCATCCGTGATCTATTGATCTATTGATCTATTGATCTATTGATCTATTGATCAATAGATCACGGATGGACAGGAGGGATTGGCTGGATGGTTTGATTCCTGCTAGTAATAATAAACTGCGACATTTGTAAAAATATGACTAATTCCCAATAGATCAGCAGATCGACAGATCAATAGATCAGGAAGGGGTGAGGAGGCAGTTTGATATACTGATTTACTGCTATAGGGTATGTAATAACGTAAATTTGTAAGTTATAAACATTAAAAAGAATAAGAAATTTTATTTATTTATTTATTTATTTATTTATTTATTTATTTATTTATTTTCTTGATGGTTCTGAAACCATCATTTTCGAAATCTACACACCCAATAACATATATAAAGATACCAACATTGTTGTTATACGAATGTTTATTAACTCAGCATCGCACCGGCTCCAGCACAGGTACCGTACCCCACTCCGACTCCTCTGACTCAGACTCCTTCACTGACTTATTCCTTCTCTGACTCCGAATCCGACTCCTTTCTCTACTTCTCTTATGTATTTCATCCAGTTCAACGGACGGACCCCCCTCTGGGGGGTCCCCGACACCCCTCACGATCTTGAAACCATCATATCCGAGATCTAAGGGTTCGATAACATATATAAAGATACAAATATTGTATTATTATACAAATA
>JABUQX010047565.1:15000-18460 GCA_015478945.1 Trachelipus rathkii | reverse complement strand
ATTCCTTAGCTGTGTGTGTGGGTGCCCTGGTGGTGTGCTGTGTGTGTTGTGTGGTGTGTGTAGTGTGTGGTGCTCTGTGGTGGTGTGTGTGTTGTGTGTGCCTGGTGTGTGTGTGCTCGTGGTGTGTGTGTGTGTGTGTCGGTCGCGTGATTGTGTGTGTGTGTGTGTGTGGTGTGCTGGCTCTGTGGTTGTGTGAAGTGTTGTGTGTGTGTGTGGTGTGTGTGGTGTATTGTGTGTGTGTTCTGAGTGAGATGCTTTTTTGGAAGAGTGTGGATATGAAGCAGGGATTAAAGTGTGTCTTGTGGAAGTCCTCCGAGTTATACTATTCATAACTTCACATTTAATTAAGCACGTGAAATTATAGCCGGAGTTATAGTGGGAAAAATGTTTTTTAATCCATATCCAAATATGTTGCACATATTTATAGTTTGATCACAGTGTAGTGTAGTGTAGTGTAGTGTAGTGTAGTGTAGTTGTAGTGTCAGTGTCAGTGTAGTGTTAGTGTAGTGCTAGTGTAGTGTACGTGTAGCTTGTATTTTTGAAATGTTAACCTTGTTATAGACGTGTCTGTAAATTATGTCAGTTTATGCTTTTGATTAATTTTTCAACGGATTTCATTAAAGGTGATGTATATTCGTTTCAACTTTTAATGTATTTACAAGCCTTGATTTTTACGTAGAGTGGCAGAGTGGGCATAATCCCAGGCTCTAAGAGTAGCAGTATGAAGGGAATTACAGATGTTGCCAATGAAAAATTTCCATAGTGGCAGGAAGGCAGAGCTCCAGCAGTGAGCAAAGTTTCAAATAAGCAGAATAATAAGTGTCAGATTTGATGGCTAAATGCGTTCAGATACATTTTCAGAGCTGTGTGATCATGTTTCATCTCTCTCTCTCTCTCTTCTCTCTCCTCTCTCTCTCTCTCTCTTCTCCTCTCCTCTCTCTCTCTCCTCTCCTCTCCTCTCTCTCTCTCTCTCTCCTCTCTCTCTCTCTCTTCCAATCTTAGCTTTATTTTTGTGTGTTTGAAATAAGAAATTCTAACTGTGGAAGACGGAATTGTTGCAATTTTATTTCTGAAGCATGCCCATACAACACTGTTAGGGCGTTTGATGTGTCTTTGCTTGCGCCATACAATCTATAATAATTTCCACGCTATATTTTAAGATGTGGGGCAGCATTTTCGAATAAAGTCACGCCTGAGGTGCCCAGGCAAATTTAGTCTGGGTATCTTTGTAGATTATTTCTAAAACCAAGGATAAAATTGTTGCGTTTTGAAAAGTGGAAGCAATTGATTAATAAACAGAATTACGGATAAGTCCGCTTAAAATTAACATAGTAATGAGGATAAAACTTTGATATTTGACTGGTATTTGCCGATGTGACATACAACTTAAATGAATTTTTAATTAGTAAAGAAATGTTAAAAAAAAGGGGGAAAAAATATTATATCTTAAAAAAAAAAATTTTTTTCTTATTTTTTTTTTATTTAAATTTATCCCAGAAACAATGAGAAATACGAGTATTTAAAAAAAAAATTGAATATAGAAAGGGTAGTGCCAAATAAATTCCAAAAAGTGCCAAGTGCCAAAAACTTCCTTTGGGAAGGATGTGCGTTAAAGCTACAATTTTTAGAAGAATGGGATTTTGACTTCTTTGAACCCATTACACTAAAACTCAGCAAAATCAAGTTTCTATTATCAGTACATCTTGCCACTTATGCAGCTAGAAATACGAGAAAGAGTTTATATGTTAAATGAAAGAAGATGCCAGTCGCATTATAAGTGAGAAAATCTTACTTGGAAATATGGAAACCAATGCGAAAAGAAACAACATTATATATATAATATATTATATATATATATATATATATATATATATTATATATATATATATATATTATATATATATATATATATATATATATATATATATATATTTATATATATACTATATATATATATATATATATATATATATATATACTATATAATATAATATACTACTAATATATATATATATATACTATTATAATATATATATTATATAATATATATTAAAATTATACTATATATTATATATTATTATATATATATATATATATATATATATATATATATACTATATATATATATAATATATATATATATAATATATATATATATATATATATATATATATAATATCTATATATATATATATATTTATATTTTATATTATATATATATATACTAATATATATATAGATATATATATATATACTATATATATTATATATATATATATATATATATAATATATATATAATAATATATCATATATCATATATATAAAGGGTGTTTGGTTTAAACCAACACGGTTTTTTGGGGTTTAGATCAACTAAAAACCATTGATTTTTTGTTTTTGTTTTTCTGGTTTTTTGTTTTTTTTATTATTATTTTTTTTTTTTTTGCCTTTCAATTAAAAAGTAATTAAAAAGTACTCTAATGAAAGAATATAGTTAATACATCCCTAACTATATATTTAGACAGTAAATAAATGGGAGGGAAATATGTTTCCAGACATTTACCAGTAGAGTTCTGTAAAGATGAGCACCAGCCACGTTAAGTCTGGGTCATAGAGTTGAGAGGAGAATGAATGAGACTCTGAAATTCTCCTCAAAGAAGTAGATACATGACTGGAAAATAAAAATTAAAAAAACAATGTCAATTGTTATAACAATAGAATAAGGAGATTGATGCAACAGTTCGACGGCTAGAAAGATTGGAGAGAGAGTAGTTAGAGTAGGAGAATTAAGGAGTTGACAAGCCCTAGACTACATTATATCAAGGAGAGTAATATGTGTGGAACCACACCCATTTTAAATGAATGAGTCACAGGAGATTTTACTCTCAATCAGCGGGATTCAAACATTGGACTCCGCGTTCGCAGAGTTAACAATAACCGATGCTCCTAACCACTAGGCCATCCACTTCCCCAGAAAAGAAACGTTTCAAGCGTAGTTTTTAAAGCACCCGGTTTTCTCATCCCACAATTGCTGAGTACTCAAAGGACTGGCCCCCATTTTAAATATTCATACTCTATAGAAAGGCGAACAACGCCTTTATGTAGATCTAGCAACTGGGATGGTGAACAGAAGTTCCGAAGGGACCTCTGAACACCCATTTTCCTAGAAACTTGTTAGAAGAATATAAATGACCCTTCTAATAAAAGATCACGAGAAAGAACATGTAAAGGAATAGTTAAGACAGAAGAAGGTAGAGTTGCTGGTTTCAGGAAGATATATAGTTAGTGTGAAAAGATTATGATCAACATAGATAGATGCAAAGTTGAGGCTATTGAGGGAATTCAAAAACAAACCTGCGTTTCGTTAACACAACTATCGGTAAGACGGAAAGATCAGATGTTTGTTTGCTTCCAAGGCTATCCTCCTAGAACATATTTTATTTGCTGTTGAAGAGTCGCTC
>JABUQX010047565.1:5000-10000 GCA_015478945.1 Trachelipus rathkii | reverse complement strand
TATTATTATTATTATTATTGTTATTTGTTATATATTATTATTATATTATTATTATTTAATATTATTATTATTAATTATTTATTATTATTATTATTATTATTAAAGTTATTATTATTAATTGATTATTATTTATTAGTTTATGTATTATATTATTAATTATTATTGTCTTGTGTTTCTGCTACCGTTCGATCCTAATAGAAGATTTTGTCCTGCTCTTTTTACATATCTTATTTCTAACGAGAATTTGTTATTTCTTCTCATCGATGCCGAGGCTCTCTACTTAGGGGACTTTCGACGTAAAACCACACTAGTGGTTGGGCTCGCTCTTATACTGAACGACGGGAATACATTCAGCTTTCTCAGATCTGGAACAGTTAATTAAGGAACCTACACACTTCCTGCAGATCCTAATACAAAATGCGTTTTCTTGACACACTTTTGATTTTATGCTTATAACTAAATAATAGTATTTATATATATGTGAGTTATATGTTTATTTATGATATATATATATATATATATTATATATATAGTATATTATATATGATATATATAATATTGTATATATTATATTATTAGTTATATATATATATATAATATTATATATATATTATTTTTATATATATATATATATATTATTTATATATGACTATATATATATATATATATATATATATATATATATTATATTAATATATAGTTATATATAATATATATATATATTATATATATATATATTAATATATTATATATATAGTATATAGTATATATATTAGTTATTATATATATATATATATATATATATATATATATAATATATATATAATATATATATATATATATTATATATATATATATATATACACGGCCCGCATTTAACTACTCTAGCGCCCATGGGCCCAAAAAAAATTTACGCCCTCACATATATATATATATATATATATATATATATATATATATATATATATATATATATATATATATATATTATATATATATATATATATTATATATATATATATATATATATATATATATGAATACTTACATTATTACATCTACATGTCAAATTAATGATTCATTACAGGTTTTCGTGTTGCCTTTTCGTTAGCAAATTTGTCAATAATATCTTCGTAATCTAATTTTACGGTGAAATCATTTTCAATAGCAAGTACAGCAAGATGAACTAAAAGCTGTTGGGACTGGGACGAACGTAAATAATTTTTAACCCTTCTAAGTGTCGAGAATGATCTTTCAGCTGAGCAGTTTGTCGCAGGAGTACATAAAAATAATTTTAAAGCAATATTTAGATTTGGATATATATCATTAAGGCTTTTGTTATATAAATATTTGTTTAATTGGGACAAGGTTTGACTGCCATTACCTTCTTCTAAAAGCAAACATTTTAAATGAATGCATTCTGCTCCAAAATCTTCTAAGTCGGATCGATAGATTTTTTGTAATAATTTAGCTGATTTATGAATGTCGTCTGGGTCGGTTTCGGTGAGATTTGATAAGAATAAAAACTTTTCTAAAAATTCGCTGTATGCAAACCTTCGCCTATTTATTTCTGTTGACAGCTTATCTAGTATAGTATTGAAGCTTGCTTGAAGAATGTATATTTGATAATTTTCTTCTTTCTCAGATCTTAGTTTAGACTTTAGATACATTCTTGATGTCTTTTTGTGTAAAGATTTTCAATTTTTCTTTGGCACAATTTTCGTAGGTTTCTAATGAACTTCTAATTTCATTAACTAAGTTACACAGAGAGTTATACAAATTAATAACGGTGGCCACATCCATAACTTCAGATTGCAATTTTTTTATTTACAGAATCAAATCTTTCAAGTATTGGTTCCCATATTACAGACATAAAGAGTATTTCATAGGAACTCAATTTTTTCAAAATTCCCTTCTCATTTTTATCTTCAGATATAGAGTTTAAAGCCTTAACAATAGCTTCCAAACCTTTGTTTAGACTTTTACAAGCTTCTGCTCGAGCTGACCACCTTGTCCCACATAGTGTTTTGACAGTATATTCTTTGAAGAAAGATTCGAAGATACCCCAACGATGCGTAGAGCCCGAGAAAAAATTATAAAGATTCTGAAGCAAAGCAAAAAAAAACCGCCTGTTTACAACATGTGGCAGCGCTAGATTCCACTAAATTAAGGGAATGAGCTGAACATGGTATGAAATATGCTAGATGGTTGACCTCTTTAATTCTTGTTTGAGGGCCAAAATATATTCCTGACATATTAGCAGCATTATCATACGTTTGACCCCGACAACTGCTTATGTCTAATTCATTTGCTTTGAGAAAACTCATCACTGTTTCCGCTAGTTCTTTACCTGTATGACCAGGATTTTTAATAAATCCTAAAAAGCGTTCTTTGGGCGTACCTTCTTTGCTAACATATCTGGTGATAAAGCTCAGCTGATCTTTATGAGTAATGTCTGGAGTGGAATCAACAATAATAGAAAATACTTATTTTCCTGAATTTCTTTCACTATTTCACTGATTACCTTTCTAGCCATAATTTGGATAAGTTCTTCGTAGGTGCTATGTGATAAATAAGAAATGCTTATTTTGCCAGAATTTTGACATTGAGATAGGTGATTTTGTAAAAAAGGGTCAAATTCTGCAATAAGTTCCAAACACATCATAAAATTTCCATTTCGAACAGAGCCAGCTATTTCATCATCGCCTCGCAATGATAACCCCCATGAGGAAAGTTTCTTAATAACAGCAATAACTCTTTGTAGTACATTTCTCCAATATTTTACTTCTTCTTCTAATTGAGAGAGCAGCTGCTTGTCAACTCTACATAATGAATTACTTAGTCTCTTCAGCATCAACATACAATCACGATGGCGAACGGAATTTTCATGTTCAGTCAATCTTGTATTGCCATCCTTCCAATCGTTAAATCCTTCTGTTACAAACTGAGATACAACACCGCCTCCAAAAAGTTTACAAGGACCACAAAAGACGCATTCTTGACTGTTAAAGTACACTAAATAGTTACGTTTCACAACATCTCCATTCAAAAGTTTTCGTTCAAACAAGGATTTTGTTAAAAATCTACTTTTATCTGGATAAATTCTCTTAGAATTAAAAAAATCTATGTCTGAATTTTGATTAATCCCATTTTTTGCAAAGTAGTCTCCAGAATTTGCCGCCCTTCAGAATTTGCCGCCCTGGGCCCGGGCCCATGTGGCCCATGCTTTAAATACGGCCATGTATATATATATATATATATATATAGTTTAACGGCTCAGAGTTTGATAATCTTTTATTCCATAGAAAAAATATATATAATATATATATATATATATTATATATATATATATATATTATTATATATAATATATATTATACATATATATATATTATATAATATACGTAATATATATATATATATTATATATATATATTATATATATAATATATATATATATATAGTATATATATAATATATATATATATATATATATAATATATATATATTATAATATTTAATATATATACCGTCAATATTAACGCACCACTGGCTATATAACTGTTAAACAGGTTACAGAAAATGACCGGAAAGCTGTGTACTTTATTATGGCAAAAAAAATAGCATTTGGCGACAACATTATACAGTAGGTAGATTGTCGAGGGGTCCCAGGAATCCCCTGGGGGCCTGCGAATGGGTCCTGTATGTGGCCGATGCGTTTCCTCCAAAGTGGGACGTTATCGCGGTGAAGGGTTCGTGTGTGGATGGTGTTACTCAATATCGTGTATGGCCACCTTTGGCACGGATGACGGCTTGGCACCGTCGTGGCATGCTCTCAATGAGGTGCCGAATGTCCTCCACGGAAATCTGATCCAATATGCGAAGCACAGCCTGCCGCAGTGCTGGAGGGTTTCTGGAGGTGGTTGCAGCTGTCGCAACCATCGTTTCAACATGTCCCACACATGTTCAATTGGGTTTAGGTAGAGAATGTATGCTGGCCAATCCAATGTCCTGATTTGGACCGTCGTTAGGTGTTCGGTGACGCATCTGGCCTTGTGTGCTCTTGCGTTGTCATGCATTAGGGCGAATCCGTCACCGATGTAGAGGGCAAATGGCATTCAATGTTCAATCAAAGGATGTTCTGCGATGCACCGTGCGGTGGTTAAGGAACCACCATCTGGGACGTGCAACTCTGCACGACCCGTTAAAGATATGATCCTCCTCCAAATGGCAATGTAAGGCATATTACACTGCGCGTACCTTTCATTAGGTCCTCGATAGTCTCTGGATCGCCGATCGGAGGTGTAGAGACTGACTCTGGATTCATCCGTAAAGAGCACATTCGCCCAATCGCGACGGTCCAATGTAGGTGTTCCCGGGAAAATGCTAGTCGCGCCCGTCGATGCTCCCTGGTGTGTCGTGGTCCTTTGACCTGCAACCTGTTAACGTGCACCTGAGCCAGTTGGTGCGTTAAATTTTGAAGAGTAGATATTATAATATATATATATATATATAATATATTATATATATATATTATATATATTATATAATTATATTATATATATATATTAAAAATATATATATAATAATAATTAATTATATATAATAATATAATGTGGATATATATATATATTATATTATATATATAATTATTATATATATATATATGTATATATATTTATATATTATATATATATATATATATATATAATATAGTTAATATATACATATATATATATATAATATATAGCATATATAGTATATATATATAATATATATATATATTATTATAATATATATATATATAATATATATATGATATATATATATATATATATATATATATATATTTATATATATATATATATATATTTAATATATTTATATATATTTATATATATATATTATATATTATATTATATAATAATATATATATAATATATATTTCTCCCTCCTATTGGTTACTCTGACTACAATCTTGTAGCTCTTAATTATAACAC
>JABUQX010047564.1:42500-62150 GCA_015478945.1 Trachelipus rathkii | reverse complement strand
TAAGTACTTCGTTCAGTTTAGCTCATTTGGGTGTTTAACCGTTTCGCATTTATCGTGAAACCTTTCGCGTTTTCGTGCCCTTCAATGGGACGTTCACCCTGCTCATCATAACATCGCTACAGAGTTATCCGAAATTTTCTTAGGTGAGAATGTAAGTAGTGCAACTTTATACTCATTCTGCATCCATGAGAATGAAAACTGTCTAGCAGTTCCTGTACAATGTTAGTGGTTCTCGGCTTTCCTGTTCCCCAGAAAATTCTGTGCTACATCTGAAAAGCATTCCACGCTTTTGCCTCTAACACAGTCATTGTTGTAGCAAAGGCAGCATCACGGAGGAGTGTCCGTATTTGTGGGCCATCAAATATCCCAGCTTTTTCTTCTCGTCACTCAGACCAGGAAACGTTGAGCATATATAGGGGAAGCATTCACCATCATGGTCCAGGGCCTTCACAAATTGTTTCATCAAACCAAGTATGTGTAGTGGAGGTAAGATGATGTTTTCTCTCTGTACAAGTGGTTCCACGTACGATGTTCCTGTCACCTGGCGTCAAGGTTTCCCTCGGTAGCCGACATTCTCGTTTGGTCCAGTGATCCTTTGCCGCCCGGCTGTCCCAATAGCACAGGAAGCAGGGATATTTGGTGAAACCTGCTTGCTGACCGAGCAAAATGTTTACCATTTTGAGGTCGACGCATATTTACCATCCATGTACCTGATATTGTAGCCTCTCCAAACTGTCTTGATTTTTGCATACTCCTCTCTCATCCGTACCAAGTACCCTACTGGAACCGAAGCATACCTGTTGCCGTTGTGTAACAACACACTTTAAACTGCTCTTGGAAGTGTCAATAAACAGTCGCCACTCACCTGCATCGTATGCTGGGAGTCCCATAGCGAGTAGTAGGCCTGCAACTTCACTGCAATACACAAGGTTACCATCTGACTGGAAGAGCCTCCGCAGCTCTGCTTCTCTATTACGATAAAATGTTACTCTTGTGCCATGGTCAAGTAGTCATTTTTCATGCAACCTCGAAGCCAACAGCTCAGGATAACTTCGGCAAATACAACTCTCATACAAGATCGTTCAGTTCACCCTGGGTGAACAATGACGGACCATCCGACTGTATTTCAGATGGATGATAGACATCATCCAGGTCATTGGCATCCATACACATGCTTCCCGAATATCGACCGCAGTAAACTTGCTGCTACTGTAGATATATGCGGAAGGTAACGTCTATACAGCCTACGTAGTGCGCACATGAATTTTGTCATTCCTAGGGAATATGCAAAAATAGGGATCCATGATTGCACGAAAACGGGATGTGATACAGCAAATCCGAGAATATATATGGAATCAGCACCTCCGAATTACTATATATCTGCTACAAAAGTCCATCCAAGAAAAATTTCACCTTTTTTTGTTGACCAGTGTTAGTTTTCTTTATTTTTCCCTAAATGGATGACCGAACTTTGAAATAACTATTCGGCCGAATAGCGAAGTGACTATTCGGCCGAATATTCGGTATTCGGCCGAATACTTTTATATTTTTTATATATCGTGTATCCCTAGTATATATATATATATATATATATATATATATATATATATATATATATATATATATATATATATATATATATATATATATATATATATATATATATATATATATATATATATATATATATATATATATATATATATATATATATATATATATATATATATATATATATATATATTGCCAGTTTTCTTCTACAGTTATAATTTCATCACAAATTATTCTTATATATATTACATCTTTCTATCAACTATTGTACTGGAGAGCATCATGAGCTCTGACTGCGAGTGCTTACTCGTGATGGCCTGAAGAGCAATATTTTGCCTGCCTGGAGGGACGGCGTATGATCTTCGTTTTAAGGACCTCTCTTGAAAACAAGACAAAAACAAAAAAGAAAAAAATTATTGTACCATACTTAAAAGTAACCATTTGTGTCATAACCACTTAACCTAACCTAACCTAACCTAGTCTAGTCTAATCTAACCTAACCTACCCTAACGCCTGCGGCGGGCTGTATTTGAAATTTTTTTTGATGTCGTGTCGACCATTTGACCTAGTCTCCCTTTAAAACAGGGTTGGCACGATTGGGGACAACTGGGTTGTCCTCAATGGTTTTTTTTTTCAATAAAACCCACCTTGAAAAAAAAAAAAAAAAAAAAATACACATCTGGGTTTTATCTAAGTTAAAAAAAAAAAGGTAAAAATGAAGGATAAAATTCAACTGAGACTGAAGGCTAATTAATTGAAAGATTGTAATATCTTATGTTTAATTTCTTTAGTGTTAATTTCAACTTTCTTAATCCTAGTTTACTAGTTAAATGCTCTTTGTTATTGTTATTATTATTATTATTATTTATCAGCAGTAACATTGCTCACTCCAGACAAAAGGGGAGTCGCAAAAGAGCCCTAAGCTGAAGCTCTGTGGCCAAGACATCCCACACTCAAAAACACCCACTATACTAGGTGACAGGTGTTACTTTCGAAACCCACATGAGTGACATGACCTTTGCTAAATTGCTGAACACATTGACAAGTGACAACATAACCAACAAAACTTAAAAAATGCAATGCCTTTAAATTTTAATGCACTAGGTGGCACACCAAATTTGGTCAACAAAAAGAACCTTTAATAATAATATACAAACAATTTTGCCGATCCACTTTAAACTATATATATATATATATATATATATATATATATATATATATATATATATATATATATATATATATATATATATATATATATATCATATATATATATATATATATATATATATATATATATATACTGTATATATATATATATATATATATATATATATATATATATATATATAAGCATCGCAAGTGTCAAGTTCCGTTGATTTTGCCCGATTTTGCCCAATTTTACCCGTTTTTTTTTATGAAAAAAGACAAAAAACCCGGGGTGGGTTGAGCTTTTTCAAAAAACCAGGGTTTTCTGCCAACCCTGTTAAAATCGTGTTTTTTTGCGTGGTTGATTGAAGTTAAGTTATGCAGCAATTCTGAATTCTGTTACTTACTAATTTTGTGAGAAAATTATACAAAAACTGGAATTGTTGTGCAAATTTTTTCGTCCACTTTATCACCTTTTGTTATAGATAAATATAACTTAATAGATGAACATGACTGACTCTGACATGACTGTGACGTTTGTCCGCTTGTCAGGAATTTTATATTCTTGCAATAATTTATTAACTAGTCCTGTTATTATATTATTGAAAGAATTTACGTAACCCTAGTAGTATGGGATCCATTTTGGACAAAAATGACCTTGACCACCTATCTGACCTTGACTGCCCTTGACCTTTTTTGGCCTTGACCTTGACTGACCTTGACCTTTTTTTGAGCCCCAATTTTTACCTGACCTTGACCTTTTTTGGCCTTTACCTTTTTGGGCCTTGACCTTTGATCTTCCATGGGTCATTTTTGGCCCACGGTATTTTTTGGCGACCGTAATTTTTTGGCAACCCTAATTTTTTGGCCCCCTAATTTTTTGGCAACCCTAATTTTTAGCGCCCTTTCGAAGAAAGGGCGCGACAGACGGAGGCTTTGCCTCCGTCGTACGTATTACCCCCTATTTTACCCCCCCTAATTTTTTTCGTCCATGGGTCAATTTTGACCCACGGTGATTTTTGATCTGTCTTTAGGGGCTTAGCCCTTTTGTGATGTCTTAACCTTGTTGTTTCGAATCCGCAGCACCCGCAGGTGCGAACCGCCCGCCAGCCCGCCGCGTTTCTGCCGCCGCGTTTCCCATCCCACCTGAACCGTTGGTTCACATCCGCGAGCCTTGTGTCCCGCCCGCCCGCCGCATTTTATATATATATATATATATATATATATATATATATATATATATATATATATATATATATATATATATATATATATATATATATATATATATATATATATCCTATACACACACCCACACACACACACACACACCCGCACCCACGTGGTCGCTACTCACGAATTTTCACCATCCCTTCCATCTGTGCTTAAACTTCCTTACCACCTCAAGCCTTAACGTCTTCACCGTTTCGCGTTCTATCCGTTCATAAATCAAAATATATAGCCACCGAAAGGATACGAATACCCACCTCTCGGGCAAATTTAAGACCTTTAGTCCACAGATCTAAATGTGAGATCTGGTAATGAGATATTTTGAAATCAGGTCAATTTAGGCGGGCCGTAATAATAATAATAATAATAATAATAATAATAATAATAATAATAATAATAATAATAAATAATAATAATAATAATAATAATAAATTTATATATATATATATATATATATATATATATATATATATATATATATATATATATATATATATATATATATATATATATATATATATATATATATATATATATATATATATATATATATATATATATATATATATATATATATATATATATATATATATATATATGTATATATATATATATATATATATATATGAGAGAGAGAGAGAGAGAGAGAGAGAGAGAGAGAGAGAGAGAGAGAGAGAGAGAGAGAGAGAGAGAGAGAGAGAGAGAGAGAGAGAGAGAGAGAGAGAGAGAGAGAGAGAGAGTACCACGTGGCCGATCCAACTATCACATAGTTAAAGCATTTACACTTTTAGACCTATTTGAGATACCGAAAATTTTTACTTGAATCATTTTTATTTGAATTTTAATTATTTGAATTATTTAATTATTTGCGTATTTTTATTATTTTTATTTTATTTTCTGTTATAACATCTCTCATCCTGAGAATCACAAAGTGAAACTCGAACCGAAAAATCACGTGGCAGACGTCCGTGCTATTATTGTTTATCCTATTTAATATCGAAAATTTTATTCATTTTATTTGAATTATTTTATTCATTTTTATTTGAATTATTTTAATTATTTTTATTATTTTTAATTATTTTAATTATTTGCGTAACGTAATTATTTTTATTTTTATTTTTGGTATTAGGTTTCGTCCAGCGAAGTAACACGTTTCTTTTTACTGTTCCAGTCAAGCCATAAACCAGACATGCGCATGCGCATCTACAAAGCGAGCGAGAGAGAGAGAGAGAGAGAGAGAGAGAGAGAGAGAGAGAGAGAGAGAGAGAGAGAGAGAGAGAGAGAGAGAGAGAGAAGAGAGAGAGAGAGAGAGAGAGAGAGAGAGAGAGAGAGAGAGAGAGAGAGGCAATATATATATATATATATATATATATATATATATATATATATATATATATATATATATATATATATATATATATATATATATATATATATATATATATTAACCTTGTTTGACCATGATATTTCGGCCTTGACCTTGCCGGATACCCTATACCCAGCCTACACCTAGCCTACACCTGCACCTAACCTGACCTAACCTAACATAACCTAACCTAACCTAACATAACCTAACTAACCTAACCCCTAACCTAACCTAACCTAACCTAACCTAACCTAACCTAACCTAACCTAACCTAACCTAACCTAACCTAACCTAACCTAACCTAACCTAACCTAACCTAACCTAACTAACCTATCTAACCTAACCTAACCTAACCTAACCTAACCCACACCTAACCTGGCGTACACCTACACCTAGCCTACCTATCACTACCACACACCTGCACCTCCACCCCGCCTTGAGCTCATTCAGGTAACTGATGCCTAGCCTTTGGTAGGTATCTGTGCTAACATGAGGTCATGTAGGTACCTGACCTGTATGGATCTATCCTAACTTATTTCCATCCGTGGACACACACACACACACACACACACACACACACACATATACTTATACACACACACACACACACTTATACTTATACACACACACACACACACACACACATTCACTATGACACTGATACCTATGACACACATACACATACACTATGACACTTATGCACACATTCACTATGACACTTGCATTTACCATAGACACTTACATTTACACTTATAAAGCGGTCACAAACACACACACACATACACACACCCACTTACACTATAAACACATTCACTATGACACTTACACTCACCATAGACACTTACTTACATTTACACTTATACACACGACTAACACTTTGGTCTTCCATGGGTCAATTTTAGCCCACCCTAATTTTAGGCACTTAAACATTTTTATTAAAAACATTTTCGCGAACCTAAAAACTGTAACTCATTACAGACATCTTTTATATTTTACTTAGTACTTTTTAATTTATAAATTTTTAAAAATTGCATGTAAGAAGAAAAAACCAGAGTGCCTGATATATAAACATTTTATTTTACTACAATTGTACGAAATTTTATTAAAAACATATACTTTACAGACCTTAAAGCAGTAAATCAGTAAATCAATAGAGGTGTTACCTAACACCTAGGGGGGATTAGTATGCTTTTGTTTTACTGTTTTACTGCTTTAACTCATGTTTTACTGCTTTAACTCATGTTTTACTGCTTTAACTTATATGTTTTACTGCTTTAACTCACATATTTATTAACATTACATACCTTAAAGCAGTAAATCAGTAAATCAATAGAGGTGTTACCTAACACCTAAGGGATTAGTATGCTTTTGTTTTACTGCTTTACTGCTTTAACTTTCTGCTTTACTGCTTTAACTTTCTGCTTTACTGCTTTAACTTTCTGCTTTACTGCTTTAGCTCATATGTTTTACTGTTTTAACTCATATATTTATTAACATTATGTTTTTTATTTTGTTTTAATACTTTTTATTTATTTTATTATTATTTTTATTTATTTTTATTATTATTTTTATTTTTTCTATTATTTTTATTATTTTATTTTTATTTTTATACTTAGTGTTATTTACTTCATGCCTATTGTTATTATTATTTAGAACACACATTCACTATGGCACTTATACACACATTCACTATGACACTTATACACACATTCACTATGACACTTACATTTACCCATAGACACTTACATTTACACATACACACACACACACACACACACACACACACACACACACACACACACACACACACACACATAACACATATACATACACTCGCACACAGATTTACTTACACACACAGATTTACTTACATTTACACTTATACTCACACACAGATTTACTTACATTTACACTTACACACACACACACACACACACACACACACACACACACACACACAGATTTACTTACACTCACACACATACTTACACTCACACACAGATTTACTTACAAACGCAGATTTACTTACACACATAACGTATAATTTATTAAAACATTTTGTTTTAATTAAGCACTTACATTTATATTACTCATTCAAATATAGCTAAAATTATTTCAAAGTTTCTTAAAACTTCTATAATAAATCAATCATTATCTTTGAACAAAGAATTTATTATTAACTGTTAATACTTTTTGTTTATAAATTTTATAACTATCAAGTTTTAAAATAACTTTTACTAAAATTTTATGAAATTTTATTAAAAACATATATTTTACGTACCTTAAAGCAATAAATCAGTAAATCAGTAAGGTCAGCCCCTAGCACCCCTCTACACCAAGCTATGCCACGTTTTGTTCTATTGACTTACTGCTTTACATCATCTTTAGCTATGTAATAAGTATAAAAATAACAAAATAAGTTCTTCTCTGCTAACATAACATGTATTTTATTAAAATCATTCTAAGTTTTTATTTAAAAATAACAATTATTCACTTACATTTATATTATTCACTCGAAGTTAACTAAAAATATTTCAAAGTTTTTTTAAATAATTCGGATTTTCTTTATTATTATTATTATTATTATTATCTATGTACATTGACAATCCATCACGAGAAAACACAACAACCCGCACTCCTTACAGATACGAAACTGACCTCTCTCTGTAAAATGTGTTGAAATAACTACTTTAGGCCTAAATTTAGGATAATCCTTTTTGTATCCCGGGGCGATTTAGGCCTAATTCCAGGTCAAAATATATTTCAAACTGACCTTTTTCTGTAAAATGTGGTGCAATAACTACGTTAGGCCTAAATTTAGGCCTAAATTTAGGATAAGCCTTTTCGTAGACGGGCTAATTTAATCCTAATTTCAGGTCAAAAGGTAATTCCAGTATAGACAAGAATCATTGTTATTATTATTTTTATAAATATATTTCAAACTGAAACATGCTGAGCCCTGGTGGTTAGCTTATGAACTAGGGGAAAACTACTCCGACCAATCACAGGTAAGGAAAACATTTCCTTCTTACCTGCTTAAAGGATCTTACCGATCCAGCATGTTTCAGTTTGAAATATATTTATAAAAATAATAATAACAATGATTCTTGTCTATACTGGAATTACCTTTTGACCTAGTATTAGGCTTAAATTAGCCCGGATACAAAAAGGCCTAAATTTAGGCCTAAATTTAGGCCTAACGTAGTTATTGCACCACATTTTACAGAAAAAGGTCAGTTTGAAATATATTTTGACCTGGAATTAGGCCTAAATCGCCCCGGGATACAAAAAGGATTATCCTAAAGTAGTTATTTCAACACATTTTACAGAGAGAGGTCAGTTTCGTATCTGTAAGGAGTGCGGGTTGTTGTGTTTTCTCGTGCTGGATTGTCAATGTACATAGATAATAATAATAATAATAATAATAAAGAAAATCCGAATTATTTAAAAACTTTGAAATATTTTTAGTTAACATCGAGTGAATAATATAAATGTAAGTGAATAATTGTTATTTTTAAATAAAAACTTAGAATGATTTTAATAAAATACATGTTATGTTAGCAGAGAAGAACTTATTTTGTTATTTTTATACTTATTACATGGCTAAAGATGATGTAAAGCAGTAAGTCAATAGAACAAAACGTGGCATAGCTTGATGTAGAGGGGTGCTAGGGGCTGGCTTTACTGATTTATTGCTTTAAGGTACGTAAAATATATGTTTTTAATAAAATTTCATAAAATTTTAGTAAAAGTTATTTTAAAACTTGATAGTTATAAAATTTATAAACAAAAAGTATTAACAGTTAATAATAAATTCTTTGTTCAAAGATAATGATTGATTTATTATAGAAGTTTTAAGAAACTTTGAAATAATTTTAGCTATATTTGAATGAGTAATATAAATGTTCTAATTAATAAAATGTTTTAATAAATTATACGTTATGTGTGTAAGTAAATCTGCGTTTGTAAGTAAATCTGTGTGTGAGTGTAATGTAAATCTGTGTGTGAGTGTAAGTAAATCTGTGTGTTTAAGTAAATCTGTGTGAGTGCAGATCGTGTGGTGTGTGTAAGTGTAAATGTAAGTAAATCTGTGTGTGTGAGTGTAAGTAAATCTGGGTGAGTGTAAGTAAATCTGCGTGTGTAAGTAAATCTGTGTGCGAGTGTAAGTAAATCTGTGCGTGAGTGTGTGTGTGTGTGTGTGTGTGTGTGTGTGTGTGTGTGTGTGTGTGTGTGGGTGTATAAATGTAAATGTAAGTGTCTATGGGTAAATGTAAGTGTCATAGTGAATGTGTGTATAAGTGTCATAGTGAATGTGTGTATAAGTGCCATAGTGAATGTGTGTTCTAAATAATAATAACAATAGGCATGAAGTAAATAACACTAAGTATAAAAATAAAAATAAAATAATAAAATAATAGAAATAATAAAAATAATAATAAAAATAAATAAAAATAATAAAATAAATAAAAAGTATTAAAACAAAATAAAAAACATAATGTTAATAAATATATGAGTTAAAACAGTAAAGCAGAAAGTTAAAGCAGTAAAGCAGAAAGTTAAAGCAGTAAAGCAGAAAGTTAAAGCAGTAAAGCAGAAAGTTAAAGCAGTAAAGCAGTAAAACAAACGCGTACTAACCCCTTAGGTGTTAGGTAACACCTCTATTGATTTACTGATTTACTGCTTTAAATGTAATGTTAATAAATATATGAGTTAAAGCAGTAAAACATGAGTTAAAGCAGTAAAACATATGAGTTAAAGCAGTAAAACATGAGTTAAAGCAGTAAAACAGTAAAACAAAAGCATACTAATCCCCCCTAGGTGTTAGGTAACACCTCTATTGATTTACTGATTTACTGCTTTAAGGTCTGTAAAGTATATGTTTTTAATAAAATTTCGTACAATTGTAGTAAAATAAAATGTTTATATATCAGGCACTCTGGTTTTCTTCTTACATGCAATTTTTAAAAATTTATAAATTAAAAAGTACTAAGTAAAATATAAAAGATGTCTGTAATGAGTTACAGTTTTAGGTTCGCGAAAATGTTTTTAATAAAAATGTTTAAGTGCCTAAAATTAGGGTGGGCTAAAATTGACCCATGGAAGACCAAGGGTTGGTCGAGTGTCATAGTGAATGTGTGTATAAGTGTAAATGTAAGTGTAAGTGTCTATGGTGAGTGTAAGTGTCATAGTGAATGTGTGTATAAGTGTAAGTGGGTGTGTGTATGTGTGTGTGTGTTTGTGACCGCTTGTGTATAAGTGTAAATGTAAGTGTCTATGGGTAAATGCAAGTGTCATAGTGAATGTGTGTATAAGTGTCATAGTGAATGTGTGTATAAGTGAATGTGTGTATAAGTGTCATAGTGAATGTGTGTGTGTGTGTGTGTGTGTGTGTGTGTGTGTGTGTGTGTGTGTGTATAAGTATAAGTGTGTGTGTGTGTGTGTGTGTATAAGTATAAGTGTGTGTGTGTGTGTGTGTGTGTGTGTGTGTGTGTGTGTGTGTGTGTGTGTGTGTGTGTGTGTGTGTCCACGGATGGAAATAAGTTAGGATAGATCCATACAGGTCAGGTACCTACATGACCTCATGTTAGCACAGATACCTACCAAAGGCTAGGCATCAGTTACCTGGATGAGCTCAAGGCGGGGTGGAGGCTAGGTGCAGGTGTAGGATAGGTGTAGGCTAGGTGTAGGTGTACGCTAGGTGTAGGTGTAGGTTAGGTTAGGTTAGGTTAGGTTAGGTTAGGTTAGGTTAGGTTAGGTTAGGTTAGGTTAGGTTAGGTTAGGTTAGGTTAGGTTAGGTTAGGTTAGGTTAGGTTAGGTTAGGTTAGGTTAGGTTAGGTTATGTTAAGTTTAGTTAAGGTTAGGTAAGGTTAGGTTAGCTTAGCTCAGGTTACATGTTATGTTGGAGTTGATTATGTTAGGTTAGGTCGGGATTAGAGTGCAGGTGTAGGCTAGGTGTAGGCTGGGTATAGGGTATCAGGCATGGTCAAGGCCGAAATATCAAAAGTCAAACAAAGTTAATATATATATATATATATATATATATATATATATATATATATAAATATATATATAAGATATATATATATATATATATATATATATATATATATATATATATATATATATATATATATATATATATATATATATATATATATATATATATATATATATATCTCCCTTTCTCTCTCTCTCTCTCTCTCTCTCTCTCTCTCTCTCTCTCTCTCTCTCTCTCTCTCTCTGCTCGCTCGCTCGCTTTGTAGATGCGCATGCGCATGTCTGGTTTATGGCTTGACTGGAACAGTAAAAAGAAACGTGTTACTTCGCTGGACGAAACCTAATACCAAAAATAAAAATAAAAATAATTACGTTACGCAAATAATTAAAATAATTAAAAATAATAAAAATAATTAAAATAATTCAAATAAAAATGAATAAAATAATTCAAATAAAATGAATAAAATTTTCGATATTAAATAGGATAAACAATAATAGCACGGACGTCTGCCACGTGATTTTTCGGTTCGAGTTTCACTTTGTGATTCTCAGGATGAGAGATGTTATAACAGAAAATAAAATAAAAATAATAAAAATACGCAAATAATTAAATAATTCAAATAATTAAAATTCAAATAAAAATGATTCAAATAAAAAATTTTCAGTGTCTCAAATACGTCTAAAAGTGTAAATGCTTTAACTATGTGATAGTTGGATCGGCCACGTGGTACTCTCTCTCTCTCTCTCTCTCTCTCTCTCTCTCTCTCTCTCTCTCTCTCTCTCTCTCTCTCTCTCTCTCTCATATATATATATATATATATATATATATATATATATATATATATATATATATATATATATATATATATATATATATATATATATATATATATAAATTATTATTATTATTATTATTATTATTATTATTATTATTATTATTATTATTATTATTATTATTATTATTATTATTATTAGGCTTCCACGGTACGCCTAAATTGACCTGATTTCAAAATATCTCATTACCAGATCTCACATTTAGATCTGTGGACTAAAGGTCTTAAATTTGCCCGAGAGGTGGGTATTCGTATCCTTTCGGTGGCTATATATTTTGATTTATGAACGGATAGAACGCGAAACGGTGAAGACGATAAGGCTTGAGGTGGTAAGGAAGGTTAAGAACAGATGAAATGGGTGGGTGTGGGTGTCGTGAGTGGCGACCACGTGGGTGGCGGGTGTGTGTGTGTGTGTGTGTGTGTGTGTGGGTGTGTGTATAGGATATATATATATATATATATATATATATATATATATATATATATATATATATATAACTAACTATATATATATATATATATATATATATATATAAAAAATGCGGCGGGCGGGATGGGACACAAGGCGCGCGGATGTGAACCAACGGTTCAGGTGGGATGGGAAACGCGGCGGCAGAAACGCGGCGGGCTGGCGGGCGGTTCGCACCTGCGGGTGCTGCGGATTCGAAACAACAAGGTTAAGACATCACAAAAGAGGGCTGAAGCTAAAGACGAATCAAAAATCACCATTAGGTCAAAAAATTGACCCATGGACGAAAAAAAATTAGGGTGGGGTAAAATAGGGGGTAATACGACGGAGGCAAAGCCTCCGTCTGGCGCGCCCTTTCTTCGAAAGGGCGCTAAAAATTAGGGTTGCCAAAAAATTAGGGGGCCCAAAAATTAGGGTTGCCAAAAAATTAGGGTTGCCAAAAAAATACCGTGGGCCAAAAATGACCCATGGAAGATCAAAGGTCAAGGCCCAAAAAGGTAAAGGCCAAAAAAGGTCAAGGTCAGGTAAAAATTGGGGCTAAAAAAGGTCAAGGTCAGTCAAGGTCAAGGCCAAAAAAGGTCAAGGGCAGTCAAGGTCAGGTAGGTGGTCAAGGTCATTTTTGTCCAAAATGGATCCCATACTACTAACCCTGTTAAAATAAAAGATGTTTCGTCAACCCATCCCCCTCCTCAATGGCATTTCTCTATTCTAATGATTAATTATTGTTGGTTTTTAGGTAACAGCCATTTTGCTTTTGGTTTTGCTTGATGAGCTTAGGTCTTTTTTTTATTAATAGAACCCACACCTCACGGACATAGCCCTATTCAAGAAGAGTAACTTCTCTTGGGTAATTGCTATCTAGAATCTCTAGGATGCGAACGAGAGATCGAACCCCCCTTGTCCTTTGCCTCGCGACTCAGTAGCACTACAGTACCTTGTATGACATATTCTACTCCATCTTAATTTAAAGGTTTCCATCTTTACAGTCTTAACCAATCTGTTATTAACGCATAAAATAATAACGCATAACACACACACACACACCATATTACAAGGTTAAAATGAAAAAAAATGTATATTATGAGCTTAAATTTTACACAAAAGAGTATGTGTTTATTTTATGCGTTATTATAATAGATTGGTAATAACCGACAAAATAAACACATAAAGATTTTAGAGGGTAGCCATGTTTATTTTTTTTTAATTTATTAATGTTCTTTTCTTCCCCACATATTTATTTTAGTTTGTGATAGAACAATCTATACTAAAAGTTCTTATTTGGTTTATGTTCGTTTAATTCTTGTTTAGTGATGTATAATCCTAAATCAATGGGTAGGTTTTATAGTTAATAATAATAATAAGTCCTCTTGTGTCCACAAGAACCCAAGAACGCTGCAAATACTCGTCGTGTTTCTGCGGACACAGGATGGCGTATCCGGTAATTTATCCCGTTTTTGGGGGCCACATTTTGAAAAGTAGTGAAGTACTCTAACTCCTGAGAGTAGGCTAGGTCTAGTAATCCTATCAGGAGTAGGCTATTCTAATAAGCCTATTATTTGCTTATAAACGACAACGCTGACTCCGGAAATGCTCTTGCAATATAGAAATTGCTTTTATAATCACGTAAAAATATATATACAATACGAGTGGCTAAGTGCTCAACCAATTACAGTCATTTTTACAAAATAATTTGAATTAATCCATACAAATCCGATAAATGCGTGGGAACGCGACTATTATTTTCCTTTTCCAGTTTCAAGTCTAATTTAATTTCACCTCACCATTCAGTGGTCACTCTCTGTTGTATCGAATTTATTTAATACTTATATATCGTGGAAGATGTTTTTATTATTAGTTATGATATATGTAGTGGATTTCATTTTTTTTTTGGGGGGGGGGGATGAGAGAGGATATCATTAGGTCATTTCCAAGTCCATCTTCAATTTCTTTTGATTGTAAAATGAGTTCACAGGAATAAATTGATTTCTTCAGCAAATTCTAATATATAACCTTTTTCATTTCTTACACTGGTAAAAAATCATTCCCACCATTTTGGTATTTTAATTACAATTTCCCACTTTTACCAAAAAATACCAATGATTATTTCGTAGTGATGCTCTCACTGGTAATCAAATCGTAAAAGTTTTAAATATCTCCTCTGTGGCCTGTGAGGTTTGTGAGCTTGCTTGAATTATTTGAACTATATAACTACTTATTTAGTATTTAAATTCAAATGGTGAAAAAGAAATAAAGAGTAAACAGAATATTTTGAATAGTAATATAAAGGGAATTTTCTTGCACAAGTACAATTACAAGTACAAGTAAAATTTTCTTGTACCAAGTACACCCAAAAATAATGTTACACACAAATGGTGGTCTCAAATTAAAACAAATCTTCACACAATATAATATATGCAACCATTTTTAATGCAAAATAATACAACAGTCATTCAAAATGACGGCCATTTGCCTAAGCACAATCTTTAAGTCTGTTGGGCCAGTCGTCTACTGCAGTACGCACTACTTCCATCGGAAATTTATTGACCGCACCGCACCATACCACACCGGTTAGAGCTCAATTTAAAGAGCCAATATTTGGGTGTCGTCTTGAGCATACCATACGCTGTAAAATTACCCCGTTATTGTACCCATAGAATTAGGGATCGGGGGCTGCCAAACGGTCAATCGTCAACCATCATAAAATGGGGAACAAGGTCCTTGAGCCAAGCTTGAGTAGAACTTGCTTTATGTGTCGGTGCTGAATCCTGTTGAAAGCAGGTCTACGGACCACTTAAATTTTCTACCGGCTCCGACTCTGGCTTCATTTTAAAATAAACCAGTTCCGACTCCTGTTCCATTATTTTAAAATCAACAGACTCCGACTCCGACTCCGACTCCAACTCTACTATTTTAATATCAACGAACGGACTCCGACTCCGACTCCGACTCCATCATTTTAAAATCAACAGACTCTGACTCCGGTTCCGACTCCGATTCAATTATTTTAAAATCAACTGACTCCGATTCCGACTCCATCATTTTAAATTGTTTGACTCTGGCTCTTGGATCGACTCCAGCTCTTAGTTATAATTTCATCTCCATTTGCACATATCATTAACTCCCCAAGTTTAAAATTTTTTATGTTATTATATAATAGATTGGTTGCTAATGATACTTTTATTTTGACTTACAATTTAAAATTTAGAAAATATTTTTATAAGATTTTTTTAAAAAAAATAAAGTAAATTATAATTTACTTTCCTCCTAACTTTTAAATTAATTCCTCTTTGAACTATTTAAGCATATGTAATATAGTTTTATTCATATAATTTTATCCAAAACTATCGTTTCTTTAAAATAAAACTGCTTCAAACAAATCCTCCTTTACCGATGTCCATAGATTCGATTTTATTATTTTTAAATCCGAAAATAATTGCTCAAAATTCATTTGAGTGAGAGGCAAAGTTGTAACTGTGTAAGCACTATCTTGCAAAATTTTAGGATAATGAAGGATTGCCTCAGTAACTGTTAACATTGATTTCTAGTCGATTTTCGTTATGATATCTTATGTCTAATAAAATTCAAATTTGTATTTTCCAATTAAATTTTAGGTTGAAGGTCTTGGATTGGAATGATCGTCATTTTCCAATTACTTTTCTGCGTGGTCCAATTGGTTTCATTGCCTATCAACATTGGCTTCTTCATTTTCAACTGACAAGATACCACAAGAATGAATTCCTGAAACAGATTCCTGTTCGATAGTGTCATTCATTTTAAGTCCTAATTCACAAAGAACATTCCTAGCTTTTAATGTCAAATCTTCAATTCTGAGGAAGATTCTGAACTGTGGATTAACATAGATGGGCAAAAAATATTTTGTTTTTAATTAACATACTTTCCTTTTTTCCCATCTTTCATGGAATTTTTATCATTTGCTAAAATCTCTCAATTTTCTAATAATATAGTAATTAGATACTCCTATTCTCTAAAAAAAAAAAAAAAAAAAAAAAAAAAATTCTGCAGTAAAGTTCTCTTCTGGAAATTTCTTTGTTGCAAGGTAAGGATATTTTAATAATTCTCCGAGAATTTCAATTTGCTCTCAGTGACTGTTGGAGAGAAAAACTTCAGGTGTACCTACCTCACTTTTCCAGCTTGACGCTTTAAAACTTCTATTAATTTTGTATCTGACCTAGTGGTTTCAGTGCTGGTGCAGGAATACCGAGGTTTTAACACCTTTTTCACAAAAAAATGATGTTTGCAACCCCTTCGAAACTCACTCCCCGCCAAACCATCACAGAAAACGGATGATGACCTCTTTGAACACGGGGTACGAGTTCCGCTGCTTTCTTAAATAACGTAGCATACATTCTATCGTTTTGATTGCTAAACATTCTTCCACGGTAAAGAGAATTTTTCTGTGGCTATCATGCGGGCACTCAGCCAACAGGCGTTTAGAAATTTCTTTCCTACCAATCTTTAAGGTATCTGTGAGTAAATGTCCGGTGCATCTCTTGTAAGCCTTTAACCTTAGGTCCTCTGACCAGATAGTTCCAATCTCAGTGGTAGAGCATTCGCCTAGCAAGCTAGGGGGCCCAGGTTCGAGACTGGATTGGAGTTAAAGAATGTGAGTTATTCTCTATTATCTCTAGCTTCGTCCCACTCAGACGTTAATGAGTACATTGATAGTGTGCTTGCTGCTAATGGGAAAAACTCCGGCTTCCCGCGATAGCCTGGCCAGCCAGCAGATTTGCCGCTAGGCTCAAGCTACACAAGGACCTTTCTCGTTGGATGACAGGGCGTTAAATCGTCCTACCTGGGAGTTAGTAAGAGTTATCTGAATTTCACCTAACACGATGTTTTGTTTATGAAAAAGATTTCGCTCAATTCGTGTCTTTACAGCTTTGACAACCTGCGCTGTCCAACCAGAACGTGTGTTACCAGATCCATGATGGTCTTTCACATCACCAGTACACAGGGGCGTAACTAACGGCCCCGCAGACCCCGCGGTGCGGGGGGGCCCACGCAGGTAAAGGGGCCCATAATTGCGAAGAGCAAACAAACGAAATAGTAAATGAAATATGAAAAAATACATAATTTACACAACATATATATATATATATATATATATATATATATATATATATATATAACTATATATGTATATGTATATGTATATATATATATCATATACTGATATATATCTTCTTATATATATAATATAATAATAATAATGACCGACATCTGTAATATATGTATATAACCTTCTTATAACAATAATAGCAACATAACTTAATAATAATATAATATATTATAATAATAACAGCAATAACTAATAGCCAATAATATATATATATATTATAGCAACATAGCATATAACTGCTTTCTGCTGCGCTGCTGTATATAGCAATGACGTATTATATAATAATAATATATATAATATATATATAACAGCAATATATATATATATATATATATATATATATATATATATATATATATATATATATAACTGCTAATAACTTATCAACTTATATATATAATATATATGTATATATATATATATATATATAAATATAAAGATGCATTCTCGCCCGACTATACAAGCCCTGAAAATTTGATGTTGATCGGATAAGTATTAAAAAAAAAATATCCCAATATTTCACTTTTTCAAACATTTGAATTTTGAAAAAGTGAAAAATTGATATATTACTTTTCTGCTCATCCGATCAGCATCAAACACAAAGATATAATCGGGCAAGTGCATCTTTGTTACCTAGATAATACTCAAAAGAAAATTTTTACTTAGATAATACTCAAAAGAAAATTTTTAAAAAATTTTCAAAAATTTTTTTTTTGAAAATTTGTTCCAAGAACAAATCCAAAACTATTGACTACAGTCACAGAAAAACACCCGAAAACAACGTTTTAGAGGGCAAAAAAAAGCTACAGTTTGGTGTTTATAGGGTCAAAATCGGCTGAAAATTCAGAATTTTATGTCTATTTTTAGAGGGGTGAAAATTGGGGCGTGCCCTTAAGAAATAGTTGCACCTCCCCTGAAGAAAATTTTTTTGGTTTTTGTAACATAACAGAGAACAGTGCCGAAAACTTTGAAAAAAACAAATAATTAAGGTATTAGATAACAAAAACATTAAATGCAGAGGTCAAGGCTATGATGGAGGAGCAAATATGCGAGGGAAATTCAGGACTTCAGGCTCGTATATAGAAAATTGTTCCAAATACAGAATACATTCATTGTGCAGCTCATAATTTAAATTTAATTCTTAATGATTCTGTAAAAGATATAATGGCTCTTCAAAAGTATTGTGTATTTCAGTTCTAGTACAGCTCGGTGGCAAGAAATTAACAGCTGTTCAACAAATAACGAATGCATCACAAAACACTAAAAAAAATTGTGTCCAACTAGGTGGTCATCCAAGTATGATTCCTTACTAGCAATAAAAAACAATTTCAAAAGTATTTTACGCAGTTCTTATCTCAAGTGATATTTATGAGTAAGTCAAGTGAAAGAAACGAAGCCCTTGGTCTCAGGAAGCAGTTAGATTATTCTCTGTCTTGTCTTTCAAAGTAAAGTATTGGAAAACATCAATGTTGTCTCAAAAATATTGCAAAGTCCAAATAAAGATCTTCAGAAAGCAACTTACCTATTGGGACAAGCAAAATCAAACTTATGTGAGCTAAGACACAAATTTGAAGATGTAGTGAGAGAAACTACGGAGTTAGCACATCATTGGAACATTGAAGCAAAAATTACTTCCAGACGCAAATACAGAATAAAAAGTTTTTTGATGAGCTTTTATCTTATGAAAGAATTGAAGACCCATTGAAAGCCTTTAGAATAAAGGGTTTCAATAAATCTCTTGATATATTAAATGAACAGATAACTAGTTACTCGTTTCATTGGCATGAGCAATGTTAATGAGTTATTTTCATTTTTGGCTCCTGCAGCAATAGCAGAGCTACGAAATGAAAAGTTGCAAGAAAAGGTACAAAACTGGTAGAAAAATACGATTTAGATTTATCTTTCGGTTTAGGAT
>JABUQX010047564.1:12500-30000 GCA_015478945.1 Trachelipus rathkii | reverse complement strand
TTTTTGGCCCACCCTAATTTTGGCCACCCTTTAAGGGCTTAGCCCTATTTTTTGATATTTCGGTCACATCTACACACGCGCACGCGCACACACACACACCACACACACACACACACACACACCACCACACACACAGAGACCATCCATACACACCTACACTATGACACTTATACACACTAATGTCCTTATACACCACATTCACTAATGACACTTATAAGGACGTATGCTTAACCATAGACCCCTTACATTAACCCATAGACCCGTGCATCTATCCCATAGACACTTATACGAGGACGCATGGTATATCACACTATGTCACTTATACACAACACGGCACACACAACACACAACTTACTTACACTTATATCACACATTCAACTATGCACTTATTCACTATAAACACTTCCATTTTTCCCAATAGACCATTACATTTACACTAATTCTCACGTACAAACACACTACCATCCCTTTGGTCGTCCATGGGTCAATTTTGACCCCCGGAATTTTTTTGTCCTTCCTTTAGGGGCTTAGCCCTTTTTTGATGTCTTAACCTTGTTTGACCCATGATATTTCGCCCTTGACCTTGCCTAGATACCATGGGTCAATTTTGACCCACGATAACTTGATGGCTTTGATGGTTCCCAATCACCGTAAGAAGTATCTAGGGATGTTCTATTAGTGTTCTATGAGTATTCTATGAGTGCCAGGTGAGTGCCAGGTGAGTGCCAAGTGAGTGCCAGTGAGTGCCAATGAGTGCCAAGTGAAGTGCCAATGAGTGCAAGTGAGTGCCAATGAGTGCCAAGGGAGTGCCACATAGTGCCAACTGAAGTGCCACTTTTTTTCAAGCCTTTTCTAGCCTCCCTGAGCCCCGAATGCCCATAATATGGGTGTCTACCCTAGGTAAAGGTATGAGGAATCGATTGGTGTATATTACAAGTTGCTAGGATGCTTCCTACTATGAGTTAGTCTTTTTCTACCACTTATAGCCTATATATATTACTTGCACACACACACACATACCTACACACATACACTATGACACTTATACACACATTCACTATGACACTATGACACTTATGACACTTAAAAGCACTTACACTCTCCATAGACACTTACATTAAACCATATACACATACACTCACACACACACCAGATACACTTACACTTAAACTCACACACTCGATATTTTGATGCCTCAACTTTGATGCCTCAACTTTGATGCCTCAGCATTAATGCCTCAGCATTGATGCCTCCACTTTGAAGGTTCATCTTTGATGACGTCATCTTTGATACCATCTATATTGATGATTCATCTTTGATACATTTTCTAAACTTTCTACCCACATCATAGAACAGAGTTAATATTAATGTCTCCCCCTAGTTCATAAGCTAACCACCAGGGCTCAGCATGAGCCTCACCCGCAAAGGATGTCAGCCCCGCACCCAGCAGGTTGCGACACCGGCGGTTTCCCGCCGCCAGCGTTCCAGCGTTTCCCGGCGCGCGTGCGCCACCGCAGGCGCAATATTTTCCGTCGTAACCGCCGCCGCGTGCGCCCGCAGGCTCAGCGTACCCGCCGCCGCGTGCGCCCGCAGGCGCAATATTCCCGCACGAAAATGAAAAATATATATATACTACGAGTCATTCATTTTATTTCATACTTAAAACATTTCAAAGAATTTCTTTTCAATATACTATGAGTCATCATTTTTATTTCATACTTAAACATTTTATTAAAACCATTTTCGCGAACACTAACTGTAACTCATTACAAGACAATCTTTTATATTTTACATTTACTACTCTACCAGATTTAAAAATTGTGCGTAATTATAAAAGGAAAAGAGTCTGATAGAAATCAAGATCAGTTTTAGTACAATTGTTTGAAATTTTTATTAAAAAACATTAACATTACATAGCCTTAAAGCAGTAAATCAGTAAATCAATAGAGGTGTTACCTAACACCTAAGGGATTAGTATGCTTTTGTTTTACTGCTTTACTGCTTTAACCTTCTGCTTTTTTCTGCTTTCAGTTTCTGCTTTAAACTGCTTTAACTCACTGCTTTACTGCTTTAACTCATATACATTACATACCTTAAAGCAGTAAATCAGTAAATCAATTAATCTTACCTAACACCTAAGGGATTAGTATGCCTTTTGTTTTACTGCTTTACTTGCTTTAACTTTCTGCTTTACTGCTTTTACTTTCTGCTTTTAAGCTGCTTTAACTCATATACATTACATATACCTTAAAGCAGTAAACTCAGTAAATCAATAGAGTGTTACCTAACACCGAGGGATTAGTGTGCTTTTGTTTTACTGCTTTACTGCTTTAACTTTCTGCTTTACTGCTTTAACTTTCTGCTTTACTGCTTTAACTTTCTGCTTTACTGCTTTAACTTTCTGCTTTACTGCTTTAACTCATATATTTTTAACATTATGTTTTTTATTTTGTTTTAATACTTTTTATTTATTTTTATTATTATTTTTATTTATTTTTATTATTATTTTTATTATTTTTATTTTTATTATTTTATTTTTATTTTTATTATTATACTTAGTGTTATTTACTTCATGCCTATTGTTTATTATTATTTAGAACACACATTCACTATGACACTTTTACAACAAACACATTCACTATGACACTTATACACACTTCATATGTTTCACTTACATTTACCGCATAGACACCTTACATTTTACACTTATACGACACGCGGTCACACACACACACACATAACACACACACACAACACACTTACACTTATACACACATTCACTATGACACTTATACACACATTCATATGACACTTAACATTTAGCCATAGACAACTTAATTTAACTTCTACCAGAAACACACAAACAACACAACACTCACACGCAGATTTACTTACACTCAAACACAAAGATTTACTTACACACGCAGATTTATTTACACTCACACACATAGATTTACTTACACTCACACACAGATTTAATTACACTTACTCACACCCACACACACACAGATTTACTTACACTCACACACGGATTTACTTACACACACACAATTTTACTTAAACATTAACGTATATTTATTAAAACATTTTATGTTTTAATTAAACACGTACATTTATATTACTCATTCAAATATAACTAAATTATTTCTCAAAGTTTCTTAAAACTTCTATAATAAATCCATCATTTATTCTTTTGGAAAAAAAACAAGAAAAAAATTTAATTTAATTAACTGTTAATACTTTTGTTTATAAATTTTATAACTATCAAGTTTTTAAAATAACTTTTACTATAAAATTTTATGAAATTTATTAAAAACATATTTTTACGTCGCTTAAATCAGTAATTCAGTAAGGTCAGCCCCTAGCACCCTCTACACCAAGCTATGCCACGTTATGTTCTATTGACTTACTGCTTTACAGCATCCATCTTTAGCATGTATATTATAAAAATAACAAAATAAGTTCTTCTCTTGCTAACATAACATGTATTTTATTAAAATCTTTCTAAGTTCTTATTTAAAATAACCATTATTCACTTACATTTATATTTTTCGCTCGTATTCGGGAAAAAAATATTTCAAAGTTTTTTAAATAATTCGGATTTTTCTTTATTATTATTATTATTATCTATGTACATTGACAATCCATCACGAGAAAACACAACAACCCGCACTCCTTAAAGATACGAAACTGACCTCTCTCTGTAAAATGTGTTGAAATAACTACTTTAGGCCTAAAATTAGGATAATCCTTTTTGTATCCCGGGGCGATTTAGACCTAATTCCAGGTCAAAATATATTTCAAACTGACCTTTTTCTGTAAAATGTGGTGCAATAACTAACTTTAGGCCTAAATTTAGGCCTAAATTTAGGATAAGCCTTTTTGTATCCGGGCTAATTTAAGCCTAATACCAGGTCAAAAGGTAATTCCAGTATAGACAAGAATCATTGTTATTATTATTATTTTTATAAATATATTTCAAACTGAAACATGCTGGATCGGTAAGATCCTTTAAGCAGGTAAGAAGGAAATGTTTACCTTTCTTGTGAGTGGACGGAGTAATCCTTATCTCTATATGACCTCGTATGTGATTGGTCGAGAATTATTTTATCGCTTTTTTGGTTTTACGTATGTAAAAACATGTTTTTTCATATCCTGAAACCTGGGGCTCGTTTATTTAAACTCTTAACATATATTAATATTATTTAGAAAGTAAAAATAATGATAATAAAACTTATTCTATATAATTAGAAATTTTAATAATCATTTCTTACAGTAATTTTATATATATTATATATATATATATATATATTATTATATATATATATATATATATATATATATATATTATATATATATATATAATATATATATATATATAATTATATATATATATAATATATATATATATTATATATATATATTATAATATAAGGCCAAATTAAATATATACAGAGGTGTTAAATATATTTACAATGATTTTATATATAAGGTTCACATTAAATATAATACAGGAATATTATTATATATAACACTTTCACATACATTTTACACATAATGTTTATGATTATTTTATATTAAAATTCTCTAAATCTTTGCAAATATGCTAATCATTTATATCATTATCGATGATATAGTTTCGTGTCTCATTAATACATTCAGTTAACACATACGTAAAAAGTTCCCGCTCAGATATCATAGTATATTTACATTCGGGTCACGCTGCATAAATACTTTCTTGCCATTGTTTTCTAAGTAGATAAATGAATTTCTGTACGTCTATAGAACTTAGGAAGCGATCGATGATGTGCGTGGGATCATCAATCAGGGTTTTCTTAAATGCGTAGTATTCTTGGTATAACATGTAATGAATTACGGTTACGTAATTAGATAACACAAATGTCTTCTTCATCTGTATTAACATTCGCTTACGTACCTCTACATATATTTCATCTGCGCTAGGCCTGAAATGTAGAATCCAAATGATGTAGGTTCAAATACTGCTGTTTCATTATTTCTCTCCCATAATCTAACTTCCAAACTGATTATGTTTTGATGTTTATAAAATGCTAGAGTAAGTTGCTTATCGCTGGTTTCTTCGCACAGGCTAATAACTGTTTCGGTCCAGTTTAAAGCTGAGCTTGGTTTAAAGTATTCTGTAAGCCACTCTTCAGTGTGATTACATATACAAAGTAATTCATCTGGACTCCTGAACGAATAACGCTTTGGTATTATAGCAGGGTGTTGGGTAGCACACTTGGAAAATTTCAAAATCCATCGGTTTTCCTTTATATAGATGAAAACCTAACTCCGGGATCTTGATTTCCCACTGGATAATGTCTTGTATTGAGGTATACTTGTTAAGGTGATTCATGATATACTCTTAGTGAAAAAGAACACTTTTATTACAAACGCAGAGAGCTTTGCATCGCTTAACAGCTAACGAGTATGATTTTAAAAATGAAGTTGGGTCTAAAACACGCATCCTCAAATATAATTTTCATCCAATCACAGGTAAGGCTTAGGATATGAAAAAACATGTTTTTACATACCTTAAAAACAAAAAGCGATAAAATAATTCTCGACCAATCACATACGAGGTCATATAGAGATAAGGATTAACTCCGTCCACTCACAAGAAAGGTAAACATTTCTTCTTACCTCCTTAAAGGATCTTACCGATCCAGCATGTTTCAGTTTGAATTATAATTTATAAAAATAATAAATAAATAACAATAATATTGTTTATACTGGAATTACCTTTTGACCTGTGTATTAGGCTTAAATCAGCTATGGATAACAAAAAGGTTATACCTAAAATTTAAGCCTAAATTTTAGGCCTAAACGTTAGTTTATTGCATCCCCATACATTTTTACAGAAAAAGGTTCAGTTTGAAATATATTTTGACCTGGATTTAGGCCTTAAATCCCCCCGGGATACAAAAAGGATTATCCTAATTTTAGGCCTTAAGTAGTTATTTCAACACATTTTAAAGAATGAGGTCAGTTTCGTATCTGTAATGAGTGCGGGTTGTTGTGTTTTCTCGTGATGGATGTGTCAATGTACAAGATAATAATAATATAATAAAGAAACGAATTAAAATAATAGAAAATTAGTTAACATCGAGTCGATAATATAAATGTAGTGAAATAATTGTTAATTTTTAAATAAGTAACTTAGATAAGATTAAATAAAATACATGTTATGTTAGTAGAGAAGAACTTTATTTTTGTTATTTTATACTTATTACATGGCTAAAGATGAAGTAAAGCCAGTAAGTCAATAGAACATAACGTGGCATAGCTTGGGTGTAGAGGGGTGCTAGGGGCTGACCTTACTGATTTATTGCTTAGGTACGTAAAATATATGTTTTAATAAAATTTCATTAAAAATTTTAGTTAAAAGTTTATTTTAACTTGATAGTTATAAAATTTATAAACAAAAAGTATTAACAGTTAATAATAATTTCTTTGTTCAAAGATAATGTTGATTTTTTATAGAAGTTTTAAGAAACTTTGAAATTATTTTAGTTATTTTGAATGAGTAATATAACTGTACAGTGGTTTTAATTAAAACATAAAATGTTTTAAATAATTATACGTTATATGTGTAAGTAAATCTGCGTGTGTAAAGTAAATCTGTGTGTGAGTGTAAGTAAATCTGTGTGTGTGTGTGTGTGTGTGTGTGTGTGTGTGTGTGTCAGTGTAAAATGTAAGTAAATCTGTGTGTGAGTGTAAGTAAATCTGTGTGAGTGTAAGTAAATCTGCGTGTGTAAGTAAATTGTGTGGAAATATATACAAATATGGCGGGTGAGAATTTATGTGTGTGTGTTTTTGTGTGTGTATTACAATAAAGTACAGTGTCTATGGCTAATGTAAGTGTCAATGTGAATGTGTGTATAGTGCCATAGTGAATGTGTTAATAGTGTAGTGTGTGTGTGTGTGTGTGTGTGTGGTGTGTGTGTGTGTGTGTGTGTGTGTGTGGTGACGCGTGTGTATAAGTTGTAAATGTAAGTGTCTAAATGGTAAATGTAAGTGACATAGTGAATGTGTGTATATAGTGTCATAGTGAATGTGTGTATAAGTGTCATAGTGAATGTGTGTTCTAAATAATAATAACAATAGGCATGAGGTAAATAACATAATGTTAATAATAAAAATAAAAAAAAAATAATAAATAAAATAAAAAAATAAAAAAATTGAAAAATTAAAGTTTTTATGATAAATTTTATCTTTAAAAAAAAAATAAAAAAACTAAATGTTAATAAATATATGAGTTAAAACAGTAAAACATATGAGTTAACAGCAGTAAAGCAGAAGGTTAAAGCAGTAAAGCAGAAAGTTAAATCAGTAAAGCAGAAAGTTAAAGCAGTAAAGCAGAAAGTTAAAGCAGTAAAGCAGTAAAACAAAAGCACACTAATCCCTTAGGTGTTGAGGAGGGCTATTTGATTTACTGATTTACTGCTTTAAGGTATGTAATGTAATATGAGTTAAAGCAGTAAAAGCAGTAAAGTAAAAGCAGTAAAGCAGAAAGTTAAAGCAGTAAAGCAGTAAACAAAAGCATATACTAATCCCCTTAGGTGTTAGGTACACCTCTATTGATTTACTGATTTACTGCTTTAGGTATGTAATTTATATGAGTTAAAGCAGTAAAACACTAAATCAACAGTGAAGCAGAAAGTTAAAGCAGTAAAACATGAGTTAAAGCAGTAAAGCAGTAAAACAAAAGCATACTATTCCCCTTAGGTGTTAGGTAACACCTCTATTGATTTACTGATTTACTGCTTTAAAGGTATGTAATGTTTAATGTTTTTAATAAAATTCCGTACAATTGTAGTAAAAAATAAAATGTTTATACATCAGACACTCTGGTTTTTTGCTTCTTACATAACAATTTTTAAAAATTTATAAAGTATTAAGTAAAATATAAAAGATGTCTGTAATGAGTTACAGTTTTAGGTTCGCGAAAATGTTTTAATAATTTTTAAGTATGAAGAATAAATAATGCTCATAGTATATTTTGCCAAAGAAATTCCTTTGAAATGTTTAAGTAATGAAATAAAAATGAATGACTCGTAGTATATATATATATTTTTACAAATTCGTGCGGGAATATGGCGCCTGCGGGCGCACGCGGTGGGGGGTAATATTGCGCCTGCGGGGGCGCACCGGCGGGGTTACGCGGAAATATTGGCGCCTGCGGCGCAGCGGGTGGGGGGGGCGGGGGAGGGGGGGCGCCGGAAACGCTGGAACGCTTGCGGCGGGAACGCGGTTTTGTCGCAACCTGCGGTGCGGGGCTGACAATCCTTTTGGGGTTGAGGCTCATGCTGAGGCCCTGGTGGTTAGCTTTATGAACTAAGGGGGGAAGACCTTAATATTAACTGCTGTTCTAGATGTAGGGTAGAAAAAGTTTAAGAAAAATGTATCAAAGATAATCATCAATATAATGGTATCAAAGATGACGTCATCAAAGAATGAGTCATCAAAGATGAACCTTCAAAGTGGAGGCATCAAGTTGAGGCATTAATGCTGAGGCATCAAAAGTTTGAAGGCATCAAGTTGAGGCCATCAAAAATCGAGTGTGTGAGTGTAAGTGTATGTATCTGTGTGATGGTGTGAGTGTAAGTGTATATGGTTTAATGTAAGTGTCTATGGAGGAGTGTAAGTGTCATAGTGTGTCATAGTTTGTATAAGTGTCATAGTGAATGTGTGGTATAAGTGTCATAGTGTATTGTGTAGGTATGTGTGTGTGTGCAAGTAATATTATAGGCTATAAGTGGTAGAAAAAGACTAACTCAATAGTAGGAAGCATCCTAGCAAATTGTAATATCACCAATCGAATTCTCATACCTTATAACCTAGGGGTAGAAACCAATAGGCTATTCTAAGCTCAGGGGAGGCTAGAAAAAGGCTTGAAAAAAGTGGCACTCAGTTGGCACTATGTGCACTCACTTGGCATATGTGGCACTCACATTGCACTCATTGGCACTCACCTTGGCACTACATTGGCACTCACTGGCACTCACTGCACTCACCTGGCACTCACCTGGCACTCATAGAATACTCATAGAACACTAATAGAACATCCCTAGATACTTCTTACGGTGATTGGGAACCATCAAAGCCATCAAGTTATCGTGGGTCAAAATTGACCCATGGTATCTGGCAAGGTCAAGGGCGAAATATCATGTCAAAACAAGGTTAGACTATAAAAGGGCTAATCCTAAAGGAGGACAAAAATACCAGTGGGTCAAAATTGACCAATGGAAGAGACCAAAGGGATGGTAGTGTGTTTGTACGTGAGTATAAGTGTAAATGTAAGTGTCATGGGAAAATGTAAGTGTTATAGTGAATAAGTGTCATAGTGAATGTGTGTATAAGTGTAAGTAAGTGTGTGTGTGTGTGTGTATAAGTGACATAGTGTGTATAAGTGTCATAGTGTAAGTGTCTATGGGTAGATGTAAGTGTCTATGGGTAAAGTGTAAGTGTTCCTTATGGGGGATTTTGGGAGTTTTTTTTTGGGTAAAGT
The DNA here is from genome assembly GCA_015478945.1 of Trachelipus rathkii. Taxonomy (NCBI): domain Eukaryota; kingdom Metazoa; phylum Arthropoda; class Malacostraca; order Isopoda; family Trachelipodidae; genus Trachelipus; species Trachelipus rathkii. Next base: position 20,471 of record JABUQX010047564.1, on the reverse strand, counting down.
GGGGTTTGTATAAGTGTCCATAGTGAATGTGTGTAATAAGTGACATAGTGTGTATAATTGTAAGAGTGTGAGTGTTATAGATGTCCTATGTGTGGTTGTGTGTGTGTGTGTGTGGTGTTGTGTGTGTGTGTGTGTGTGTGTGTGTGTGTGTGTGTGTGTAGATGTGACCGAAATATACAAAAAATGGGCTAAGCCCTTAAAGGGTGGCCAAAAATTAGGGTGGGCCCAAAATTGACCATGGAAGACCAAGGTTGGTCGAAAAAATTTGGGTGGGGTACGTACAACGGTTGCTAACGCAACCGTTTGGCGCAACCCTTCTTCGAAGGGTTGCAAAAATTAGGGTTGCCGAAAAAATTAGGGTTGCCAAAAAATTAGGGTTGCCAAAAATACCGTGGGCCAAAAATGACCCATGGAAGACAAAGGTTGGTCGAAAAAAAGGTCAAGGCGCCAAAAAGGTAAAAGGCCCAAAAAGGTCAAGGTCAGGTAAAAATTTCGAGCTCGAAAAAGGTCGCGGTCAGAAAAGGTCAAAAAAGGGGCGGAGTTTGGGCATGCAATATAGCCCTGATACTACTGGTGAGTGTGTTGGGAACCGACCGGCTGAGAGATCGAAGAAAAAGTGGATTGAGTCAGTAAAGGAATGTTTGCAGGAGAGAAATGTGAGTTGGCAGAGGCGAGAAGAAAGGTGCATGATAGGAAAGAATGGCGGGGTGTTGTACAGGGGTATGGTTGTGGCCCACCTGGGCAGGGGATGAACCCACACTTGACCGATTTTACCATAGTTGAGGATCCGTCCGCGGATCCTGAAGCTCTAGGGGTGGAATTTCTGATTGCGACGAGTTCTTACTAATTAATGGTACAGAGGGGGCGGTAAGGCTGGGCTTTCTTTTCGACTTTTGTCATATTCTCCTACTGCTTTTCTTTTCCGATGCATGTAACGCACCTTACTCCCAATCTTGGGAGAAAAAAAGGTAGATGAAGAACGAAAGAAATATATATATATATATATATATATATATATATATATATATATATATATATATATATATATATATATATATATATATTATTTTTATATATAAAAAAATATTATATATATATATATATATATATATATATATAATATTATAGAATAATTTAGATATATATATATATATATATATATATATATATATGATATATAATATATATATATATAATATATACTGTATATATTCTTCGCATGGTTATAGGGCGACAGGGCTAGCAACCCGGCCCTTTCCTTTTTGCTTGTATTACTCTTGGACCAGCGTTGGAATCTTATGCGCCTAGAAGCAAGATCCTCTGGAGAGCTCTGGGAGAACGAGTTTTGAGGCCTAATGGAAGAAGATGCTTGTTCTACTGAAAGGGCGAAAACCCTACCTGAGAGTGTTTAACTCGAGGACTGGTGTCGGAAACCATTGCTCCGAGAAATGGGTTTCTAGAGTGCTCTAGGGTTAGGGTGTCTGCTGCGCACCTCACCCGCAATCTGGGGAAAGGAGGTAGTTGATTATATATATATATATATATATATATATATATATATATATATATATATATATATATATATATATATATATATTATATATATATATTTATATTATATATATATTATAATATATATATATATATATATAATATATATATATAATATAATATATATATATATATTATTTAGTGGTGTAACAGAATCCTTTTCCAGCCGGATATCCGGAATTTTAAAAAAAACTCCTGTTTCAGCAGTATATTTTCTCAATATCGAACCTTCAGCCGGATCTTTCCATAAGGAAATGAAAATTTTTTCCTTAAAAATTCTTAATATTTAAGTTTCATGGAGAATAATTATTAATTAAATAGCTTTAGCGATATTTAGCCCTAACCTAACCTAACCTAACCTAACCTAACCTAACCTAACCTAACCTAACCTAACCTAACCTAACATATATATATATTATATATATATTATTATACATAAATTAATATATAAATTATATATATATATTATATATATATATATATATATATATATATATATATATATATATATATGTGTGTGTGTGTGTGTGTGTATAACTATAAGGGTGTGAGATTGAAAGTTATTCTCTCCTTGGGCCTCGCTTCGTCCTACTCAGGCGTAAAACGAATACACCCCCTCATTGAATAGGGCTCTGCCCGTGAGCGGTGGTGTCAACTGTATATATTATAAAAAAAAAAGTTGCATCTAGTATATTGTATGAAATTTATGCATTTTTTGTATTCTTCATAGTTATGCAAGAGAACTTTCCTTAAACATGATGTAATTTATTATGTATAAGTATGGATGACATTTTGATGAAAAATAAATTTTAAAAAAATGTGATTAACTTTTGGGGCAGATTGAATGATTAGATATAATTTGTCTTAACCAGAGGTGGGCACCCCGCTCATTTAGGGGTAGTCCGCTAGCGCACCTCCGCACCTCGAGAAAACGTAGTCCGCTAGCGCTCCTCCGCACTCATTCAGACCACCAAACTTCCGCTATCGCAAGTCCGCACGTCCGCACGTCTCCCGCTAATAATGTGTGACTTCATAAAAGATTTTAATATTAAATACTAAATAGTATATATCCTTACAAAAAATTTATTTATAATATTATATGAAAAATTGAATGAATATTTACAAAATCTCAAGATTTTCACTGCCCTCCTTATGTCGGTCTTCAAAGGCACACAAGAGATCCATTTAGCCTTCAAAAAAGATTAAGGTGCTCAAAATTAAAAGCAGTTAAGACTGACCTCTTTGCCCTCAAAATATCCCCACCAATACTAAATATTCGCTCTACAGCGCAGAACTAGGGAGATGCGTATTATAATTTTTATGAACAAGTTCATCAACAAATTCTGCCTATGCTGAAAGGGAAAGATGTCTTGGTGAGAGGGAGTGCTGGTGTTTAGTTCACTTCAGCAATCCAGTTGCTAATTAAGGTCATCACCTATAATCATTCTGCCTCCACCTTCTGAAATATTTTGAAACCTGTCCACCCATAAGAAGGTCTAATTTCGTCAAGACTTTAGTAGAAATCCAATGAAAGCCTTGCGCTTATTTAAAATGTTTAAATTCGTTTTGGTGATACTAGCTATTATATATATATATATAATTCTATTATAATATATATATATATATATATATATATTATATATATATTATATAATATATATATATATATATAGTTATATATATATATATATATTTGGGTTTTACACAGAATTGATTTAGATATTGCCTAGTTATTAAAGTAATAATATAATTAATTAAAGTTATAGATGAGGGTAATAGCCATTCAGTCTATAAAATCAATTTAAATGTTATTTATTATATATGGTACCTTTAAGGAGGTTGAGATTATTTTTGGAAGTTTAATAATATTAAAAAACAATAAGTCTTAGACTAAAAGTAAAATTAGTTGTAAACTTAAAATAAAAATTATATTTCTTTATTATAACCAATAAGAATTCTTAATAAGTAAACTATATTTTCATTTTTTAAAAAGGTGCGGAACAAAAGAGCGGAAACTTTTTTTGATCCGCACGTGCAAGTCCGCTAATTTCCTGACGACTCCGCACCTCCGCTAGTCCGCACCTATTCTGGTAGTCCGCTCGGAGCGGACTAGCGGACTAGCGGACTAAAGAGCGGAAGTGCCCACCTCTGGTCTTAACATCTCTTCCCAATATGGATTGACGGTTTTGAGTGGCTCCATTTAAAAAATAATAATAATAATAATAATAATAATAATAATAATAATAATAATAATAATAATAATAATAATAATAATAATAATAATAATAATAATAATAATAATAATAATAATAATAATAATAATAATAATAATAATAATAATAATAATAATAATAATAATAATAATAATAAATAAATAAATAATAAATAAAAAAAATCTATCGTTTAGATGTGAAGTTACCAGATAAAAGTTTTAGCTTTTTAGCTACTGTAAACCATTTCCCAAAATAAAAATATACTTGTGTAGATTTTTTTCTTTGCATTAACTGGAAGAGGGGTGGAAATTGTCAAAATTGAAAATATTCTCTATTTTTTTTATTTATTTGTCCAATTTCTATAAATATTTTCCCAGAAGATTAAATTGGACGAATTATATGCGTCTTATTTAGAGAATGTTTCTATATACCCAATAATTTTAACTCTGGCAATGTCATTTCAAATTGGACATGGCTTTCCCAGGGGTAAAATGTTTAAAAATGTAGCTAAAAAATGCTGAATAAAAGTTATGTAACTCGTTAAACTCTATTTACTAGATGGTAATTTCATAAGAAAAAAAACATCAGATGAATACAAAAAAAGAAAGAAAAAAATATGAGAAAATTTTAATTTTTTTGAAAAAAAAATTTCTCTCCCTTGCCAAAAAAAAAAAAAGTGACAAAAAAAATCTATGAGTATGTTTTCTTTTAGATACTCTTTAAAATTGGTAAAAGCATAAAAGAATTTATTGAAATTTTGTAACTCCCAATTTTATCAATTTTATCTAATTTTAACAAAATCAGATAAATAGTAAAAAAAGAATTTAAACATTTTAAATTTGAATTTTTTTTTTTTAATTTAGCAAATAGCTTTGTAAAGTTTCAATTTTTACTATTTAATAAACCAATAAATTCTTCTTAATCATAAATGATAATTGTTGATTACAATAATATATTCCTTTTTTAAATATTTGAGAATGAATATCAATGACTAAAAATATATTAAATTATCACAAGTTTAAGATTAACAAAATGTGATGCAAATATAGAAGCATTTCAGTTTTTTCGAATGAGAATCTATTTCTTTTTGATCTGTAGATGTTGCCAGCTTCGCTAAACATACTCTGTAGTTGTTGCCAGCTAGGTTAAGCATACTCTGTAGATGTTGCCAGATCAGATGAACAAACTTTGTAGATGGGGCTAGCTTGATTAAGCATGCTCAGTAGATGTTGCCAGCTTGGCTAGGCATATTCTGTAGATGTTAAAAGTTTAGTTAAGCATACTCAGTAGATGTTGAAAGCTTCGTTAAACATACTCTGTAGATGTTGCCAGCTTGGTTAAACATACTCTGTAGATGTTGCCAGCTTGGTTAAGCATAATCCGTAGATGTTGCCAGTTTGGTTAAACATACTTTGTAGATGTTGCTAACTTAGTTAAGCATGCTCAGTAGATGTTGTCAGCTTAGTTAGGCATACTCTGTAGATGTTGTAAGCTTCGTTAAACATACTCTGTAGATGTTGCCAGCTTGGCTAAAATATTCATGTAGATTTGCCAGCTGGTATATAATATTACTCGTAGATGTTGCCAGCTTTCGTTAACGCACACTCTGTAGGATGAAATCATTAAACGTTACTCTGTAGATGTTGAAAGCTTTTTTAAGCATTTAAACATACTCTGTAGATGTTGCATCTTGGTTAAACATACTCTGTAGATGTTGTGAGCTTGGTTAAGCATACTCTGAAGAGGTTGAAAGCTTCGTTGAACATACTCTGTAGATGTTGCCAGCCATATTAAACATACCCTGTAGATGTTGCCAGCTTGGTTAAATATACTCTGTAGATGCTGCTAGCTTGGTTCAACATACTCTGTAGATGTTGCCAGCTTGGTTAAGCATACCCTGTAGATGTTGCCAGCTTGGTTAAGCATACTCTGTAGATGTTGAAAGCTTGGTTAAACAATTCTGTAGATGTCGCCAGCTTGGTTAAACAATATTCTGTAGATGATACTTGGTTAAACATACTTTGCAGATGTTGCCAGCTTGGATAAACATACTATGTAGAAGTTGCCAGCTCGATTAAACATACTCTCACGGAAGACATTAGATGGAGAGGAGCATAAGCATTTTCCTTGACAGTCTGAAAGATGCATGTATGTAAATTAAACTAATTTAGTAATTAAGTTCGAATGCAATTATATGCTAGTGAAAAGGTTTGTTATTATTAAAACTATTAACCTGGCAATTTGAAAATTGAGATAATATACAAAAAAAGTGCTCCGGCTGGCAGGTTAACCTCCTGCCGGAGCAAGGATTTATAGGCAGGATAATCCGGCCTCTGGTAAAGTCATGGTCGGAATTACAACACTTTATATATATATATATATATATATATATATAATATAATAAATTATAAATTATAATATATATATATATATATATAATATATATATATATATATAATATATATATATATATATATATATATATATATATATTATATTATATATATATATATATATATATATATATATATATTATATATAGTATAATAATATATTATATATATATAATAATATATATTTATATATATATTTATATAATAATATATATATATATATATTATATAATAATATATATATATATATATATATATAGTAATATATATATATATTATAAATATATAGTAATATATAATATAATATATAGTATAATAATTATTAAACGGAGCTTCGTTCGTATGTAGATATACCTGAAGCGCGTGACGTCATAGTCCAACGTCAGACTCTTCATGGGTCACGTTTGACTGTGACGTCAGAAGTTGCGTACATTACGCTTGTCGTCATAGTATATATAATAGTAATATATAATATATATATATATTATAATATATATATATATAATATATATATATATATATATATATATATATATATATATATATATATAAGTAAATCAATAGTCTCAAATGGTTTTGAGATTTATAGAGTACGAATAGATTGTTTCGAATAAATGTCCCAAAAGTACTCATTTTTGGATTTATTGTTTTTTGCGGTATATAAACTAACGAATACCCACGGGTAGTCCGCCCGATGTCAGGAGTCGGCTCGGCCTCTAGGTGGACTACGGGGGACTAATCCCCCTCTCCGGGGATGGTCTCCGGAACCCCCGCTCTTTCTTGGGTGTCGCGGGTTCCTCCGCCCCTCCCTCCGGGGTATGAAACGTCCCCCCGTCGTCCCCTCGTCCGAAGCCCCCAAAAATGGTAAATACTCCATTTTAGGGGGCTCGTTTACTCACTGTGCCGTAAAACAGTAGCCCTAAACTTTACGACTCCACTGTGCCGTAAAACTAGCTCTAACTTTTACTGGAAGAATGTTTAGTAGCTGCCGAAAGATAAATGCCTTTATGTATTATGTAGTTTAGCATAGATATATATACTATATATATATAATATATATATATATATATATTATATATATATATATATAATATATAGTATATATATTAATATATATATATTAACGTTTCAACAAGTTTTGAATTTTTCGACTGCTTGCAAAAAGTTTTCAAATCGTTAATCTTTTGAAATATCAAGAAGGCATTAATTTTTTTGTTTCGCCAAAAAATACAATTTACATAAGTCAAAATAAGTTAAATTTCTCACCTTTATTAAACTGAAATGAAATATCGATTATATAAACCTTTTTCTTCTAATCTTTACTTGTATTATTGCAGAACAGGCAATATAGGACTTTCAACACCTATTAAATTATTTTAAATATAAAATAAACATTATTAATTAATGATTAGATCACATCTTGTCACAGTAAAAAATATTTTAGAACTGAGCAAATTAAAATTATTTCCTATATATTTAGCAACTCTGTCATGTAGCTAGTTTTATTACAATATTCGCCAAAAGAGCAAGATTTCAAAACACTATACAAAACAGCACGAACATGTATACTATTATAAATATTATAATATATATATAATATATATATTATATATACAGATAATATATATTAATATATATATATATTATATATATATAATATATATAATATATTTTTTTTTTTTTTTTATATAATAGATAGTAATATATATCCCTGCGATATTCTGTAAACATACGCAGTGTGACGACAGAATATAAAGCACTTACGCAAACCCCACGTCACAGTATGACGTCACGCATTCATTTCAGCTATACGT
>JABUQX010047564.1:0-10000 GCA_015478945.1 Trachelipus rathkii | reverse complement strand
GCTTCAAATCTCATTTTCTTTAGGCAGACGTAAACTAATATATTTCTATATGCCTGATGAAATATTTATATTATGATTCAAGTTTTTTTTTTAATTTGTTTAAAGCTTTTTTTTTTAAACTTGTAGTTACATCTATATTTAGATTATAAATGTTTTAAAATGAAAACTTGTTTTTTATTTTCCTTTAATCCTATGTTCCAAATACAATATTTTATACAATGAGGTTATTTTCACGTAAAGTTTATACAGCATGCTTTTTCAAATACAACTTTATTAGCTTAATCAGTGGATCACAGATGATAGGGAGGCGTAGGATGTGTGGTTGATTAAAGTTTGATCTATTGATTAGTTGATATTTTAAACAAAGAAGAATAAAAAATTCAGTAAAGATTTTAAACGTTTTTCATAATTTTATACAATGTGAATACAAAAAACATTCTTATGTTAAGTTATGCAAATAATAAAGTAAAAATATGTTCTTTATAGACCCTAAGGCATAACGTCAATAGAGCAGTACCGCAAACGCCCCACAACAGCCCCCCCCCCTTCTAGAGGCCATGCGATATTGATTTATTGACAACTGCTTTAGGGTTAATAAAGTACATATTTTTACTTTATTATTTGTACAACTTAAGATAAAAATATGTTTTTTCTTGTATGAACATTACAAAAACCCAAACTTATTAAAAATATTTTAAATATTTATTTTACCAAAATCATCTTTATCGATTCTTCACTGTTAGCTACCCCAATAGATGTCATTTGTTCTTCTAGAGCTTAGTAAATTTCTCAATGTTAATACCAGTTAAAACATGCCGGAGAACCATATCATAAGGACCTCAGACTTGTTCGTAAGTCCAATAGAGCAAGCCATTGGGCTATATTTATTAATTTATCAAATTTATCAATTTCTGCAATATGTGTTATTAACTCCTCTCTCATTTTAATTAAGGCTGTAATATTTTTGTGGTGACGAATGGTGAAACCCATGCGTGTAGGTCTGAATATTCCATGAGGAGATGGCCTCCAACAATGTCTAATGTTTACAGCTTTAATGTTGATATGTAACATGAATGCCAGAGATAGTCTATTAGTATTCTCTTCTTCACCACCTCTGATAAATAGTTGCCACTGATTCGTTGCATTTGATGATACCTTGTTTTTGCCAAGTTTCCAATGCATCACGAGCACGATAGAAGTGTTCTGCAAACATTAACATCGGCATATTACTTTTATTACGATTAGGAACGCATGCAATGTAGCGATTACCATTGTTTTATGACGTATTATTATTATTACCATGTCATTATTAGGATGTGTAATACCCTGAGCGATAAATCAGATACATGCTGGGGGTTTGGGAAGAGAGGCTATGTTAACAACACAAGGAGCAATGTCTAACTGAAGATCCTTTTATATAAACAGTTATAATTTAAAAGAAATTATTTTGACCAGTCACAATAATGTAAGCAATGCCTATGTAAATATATATATGTACAAACTAAACAAGATTACGACACATGATACAACTCCGTTCAATGTTTAATACGTTAATGGCAGATTTCAATCCCGCATTAAAACAATGTTCACTGAAGGATTCTTTATATATATATATATATAATACTATACTATATATATATATATTAATATATAATATATATATAATATATAGTATACTATATATATATATATAGATATATATATATAATATATATTAATTACGAGGTTGGCATCCAGTTGACCATAAAATAATTCTCCGTTTATCCAGTTACTCCGTACTCTGGAAAAAGTAATTCCGTTTCTTTGAAAAATGAAAAATAAAAGTAAGAAATTCATAAAGAATATTTGTATTACAAATTTCCCATCTTATGAAATTCCTTCTTTGTGATTCATGCATGAAAAATTGCACATACATTAAAGGCTAAATTATATATTCACATAAAATATAGAAAATATTAAAAGATAAAAAATATATAAAAAAAAATAATAATTAGATACATAAATTTTTAGAATAGAGGAATTTAGATACATTGTGATCTTAAAATAGATAAAATATCACTTTAATTTTATTTTGTTTAACACGCTAATATTAGTTAATAATCTACTTATTAATTATTATTATTTTTTTATAAATTTATTTATCTCAATTTCTCGGGTTAAATTTTATAAATATATAAAATGAAATTTAAGCACTTTTAAAATACAGCGATTAAGTAAAAAATTTATTACAATTTTATTTTTGAAAATAATTTAAAATTTTCCGTGAATAATTATGTGATACTTGTCTGCTCCTGTCTAAGCTATTGGTTTAAAATAGATGTAAGCACTACATAGTATCCTTTGGCACAAAGGAAAATATAAATATAATAGCTTTATGAATATATAATTAGTAATATATATATATATATATATATAGTATAAATATATATTATATATATATATATATAATATATATAATATATATATATATATTATATAGTATCATATATATGTATTATATATATATATACTCGTTATCTTTGAATATTTTTCCTCACCAAGATTGGGGATGAGATGCGTAGCATGCATTGGAGACAGAAAAGTAGTAGAAGACGCAGTCAGTCGAAAAGAAAGTTCAGCCTTACCGCCCCTTTATAGCCTGAGAACTCGTCGCAGTCAGAACATCTAACCTAGGGTTTCATGGTACACTGTGCCGGGAAAACGAAACTTTTACTCCGCATTCTCGTCCAGTGAACTAGGGTTTAACCCCGCCCAATTCACTCCTCTTATGCACATTTCTTCTCGCCTCTGCCAAACTTGCACTCCTCTCCTCCAGGCATTCATTTACTGAACCGGAGTCGATCCATCTTTTACTTCGGTCTCGGCCCAGCCTGTCACATGTCCCAACAAACTCAACTATGCATCGCTTAACCAAACTTACTAGCATTATCTTTCACTTGACCAAACCATCTCAATGTACCTTCCATTTTATTTCATTTACTACTTCTTCAGACCACAACAAACCCCTAATTGTTTTAATTCCTCATTTTTCAATTCTTCTTACACCTAAAAGTCCCTAAGACTGCCGCAATCTGAACACGTTGTACCTTAGATCTGTACCTCTTATTTCAGACCATACTTTCACTACAGGACATTAAAACAGGCAATAACACACCCTCATGTAAAATCTTAGAGCACTCAAGACTTAGTCCTTTTATATTCACCAAGGATGTAATAGCACCAGCCACCTTCCTACCATTCATAAACTTGTCCTACTACAGTACACTCCTTCTCCTTTTCCATCCAATACATATATCCTAAGTATTTAAACTCAGACACCTGTTCCAGTTCAGTTGCTCACCATACAACATAACTTCACATCGACGACTGTCCTCACACACAAACCAGTAACCAATGACTCTCATCACGTTATTCAGACCCATCCTTTTACACAACCTGTCAAATCTCTTTACCAATTCTCTCAAACTCTTTTCAGATTCGCCACGTAAAGCCAAATCATAAATATATAGTAGAGGGGCACCCTCCACTCCCTTCCATTCTGCATTATAGTAATACCTACCCTTGCTACATCCACCTACAATTCTCTCATAACCCCATCCATATACAAATTGAATAACCAAGAAGACATAGCACATCCCTACCTCACTACGCTATTAATATTAAAACAATCACTTTCAAGTCCATTTATTCTTACACACGCTTCACTATCGTCATACTTACTTTTGATTCCACTCAGAGGACACCAACATTCAACACCATATATCACTAACACCTCCGATAGAACCTCCATATTAGTCCTATCATATTCCTGTTGAAAATCCATAAAACCTAAATAAAATTTATTCTTCTTCTCTCTCATTTTCTCAATCACTTGTTTCGATGCACATATTTTATCCACACATCTTCTACCACTTATAAAAGCACCTTGTTCTTCACCAATCAGTCCCCCAGTCATTCGTCACCCTCTTTCGATCAAAAATAACCGACCATATATTTCCCTACAGCACTCATAAACTATATTGAATATAAAGCTCCTGATAGTGTTTCACTAGTCCCTTACAATTATCATTACTAGGATTATAGATATATATAATATATATATATTCTATATTATATATATATATATATATAGTATATGTATATATATTTAAGTATAATATATCATAATATAGTTATATATAATATATTACTGCTCCCTCGCCAATCGTTGGTACTTATACCAACATAAAATCTTGTACACAGCTTCCAAAATCCACTACAATCTCAACTATCCGTCGCTTCCGTTCTTGACATTTCACCAGTATTCATTTATATACCTGCTAGATTTAAACCATTCTTCACTTTCTCACTCTAGGCCATTCTTAACCTTTCCCTTCTTACATGCCAATCGAAACCCACACACATTACTATCACCCCTCTTCATTACTGCCATGTATCGGCATATTTACGAAGGTGTTCCACGACTCCTCCTCAAAAAACTAACTTTGTTGTTGTAGAGCAGGGCTTGTAGTTAAATCTTCTTTTGCTTGTTCCGCCTCTCTCTTCTCTCTCTCTCTCATCGTCTGTTATATATGATATATATACTATATATATATATATATATATATATGATATAGTAATATATATATATATATCAGTATAGATATATATATAATATAATATATTATATATAGTATAATATATATATTTACTATATATTAGTATATAGTATAGTATTATTATTATGATATATATAATATATAATCTAGTATATAATATATATATATATAGCTATATATATATATATATTATAGTACAAATACAATATATTATGATATATTAATAGTATTATTTTTGGTAATTAAAAGATAAAAAAAAAAAATATAATAATAATACAAAATAAAAAAGGAAAATTAAAAGAAAAAATTCATTACTATGTGTACTATATGAAATCAACTGTGTTACAAAAATAAACCCAAAATAAATTCTGAGTATAATAACCTAATTAATATTGCTGCAAACAAGAGCAGAAAATTGCTAGAGGAAATCAGAATTCAAGGTGGGGCAACATAATAAGTGGCTGTGGCAAATAGAATAAAAGCTCCAAGAAGCCAATATTAAGAATAAAAAAGAGATTAGGAAGATACTGCAAAGCAAATACTTAGCTATTGGCAGAACTAAAACAAGCTACGGAAGCACCAAAACTGATCTTGCAAACTGTAAATTCGATGAAAATATGAACAGCAAAGTAGCAGAAATTTGAACTTCAATCAACATTAGGAAGAAATCGAAGAAGACACTGTAGTACGATCCTATCATTCAGAGCTTATTAATTTCAGCGAAAGAAGAAAAGACCATTGAGTGCACATAATAAGCAATTGCTAATAACTCTCAAGGGCTGAATCCTAAAGCAAAACTATTGTAAAAGAAGGCCAACCAGGGTTTACAAGGAAGAAAATTTTGAGGTAAATCCTTAACAATTTAATAAGAACGCTAAGAAGAAAACCGAGAACAACTAAGAACTGCTTTTTCAATATTAGAGCAGATCTCAACGCAACTTTACTGATAAAGCAGTAAGCCCACCAAATTTGTAAGTAACACTTAAGCCACACCCTAACTTCAGCCACTTCCTGACAATCCAAACAATCGAGTAATTATGAAGAATAGTGTAATATTTATAAGTAGGGTATTAATAGGTCTGGTGGAATGGGTTGAATATAGAATAAGTAACATCTATGAGTTTTCAAACTAAAGCTAATAGACAAAAAAATAAAAAGTCCAAAAATTAATATTCTTATTAAAATCATTTTGGGATGCAAACCAATGCTATAATATTATGTTATTTTTTAGCATTTAGTATTCTTACTTTTTAGCATTTGTAGTTCTGTTATACTTTTTATATTTTTTAGAAGCCTGTTCGCAAAAATACTACAGATGAAATAAATTCACAAATTCGAATACGTATGTTTAAGTCACTGATGAAAAAGGATTTCCATTGATGTTAATAAATCAATATAGTTCTTCTAAATTAGAGAGCTTGGATGTAAGAACACACAGCTGTCACATGGAGGAATATCCGTCATCCGATGAAAAACAATAAGTATAATAAGTATAGCAAAAAGTCAAAAATAATAAATTAAAGTAAAAATTATCCATTAACCTTCATATACGAAATATAAAAGTTTATCTGTATTATATAACTGTGTGTTGGGCAAAGATCAACATCGCTTGCTTATGAGTGATGAATTGATATATATTTAGTCTTTTAATATTTTTTTTTATTATAGTTTGAAAATAATAATAAAAAAAAAAAAAAAAAAAAGAAAAAAAGAAAAAAAAAAAAAAAAAAAAAAATGAGCGATATCGAAACTATAGATGAAACTGACAAAAGATGAAATTGAAAACACTGAAGGAGGTTTTTAAGTTCCTTCAGGAAAATTAGGCGGAATATTATTTAAATTAACAATTTCATAATCAGCTGTTATGCACCTTTCTAAATAATAATTAACCCAATGAAAGCGTATAAAAAAGTTACATGAAATAGAATCATAAAAATTTGAGGGATTGAAGATTACATAGGCAGATACAACAGCATGCTACACTAACAAACCCATAATATGATAAAAGATATCAAATATCCTTATCACCAATTATACCACAAGACAGTGCTAGTAACGTATCAAGTAAATGTGAGTAAAGCAATGTAGCAAGTTCATAAAGTCAATAGCCCAATCTTGTACTTGACATTGAAAACAGTAAAATAAATTACCTAGAACTGGAAAAAAAGGATACTAGAATTGGTTTACCAACACAGAAGCATATAAATGGGAACAAAGTTAATTAAAAACGAAGAAAATTGGACATCAATTTTTCAGTAAGCGATATCGTAAAATGAGGAAAAATGTAATACAAAACTAAATATAAATGAATAACTATAACAGAGAGTCAATATAGAAATGTTAAAACAAGTTAAAAAGGAAAGGCTATATACCTCTCACATTGAGCGTGATAATATAATGAAAGAGATCCTATTTAAGAATTTTATTGAGTTTTTATTAAAAGCAATAAGAGGAAAATTGAAAATAAATGAACAACCTTCCCTATTATCAAGTATACATAAGGTAAAGCAGAAAATATATAAGAAGTGTCATGCCATGGATGAAAATAGTATAACAGGCAATAGAAACTCGAGATAACAAAGAAATGAACAGTATTGCTACAGACATACCTAAAAAACTAGAAGATGAAATGAAATAAGAATGAAGTATGGTGAAGCTATGGCAGATTGTTTGTTTTAGACTCTATCATAATGCAATGGAAATATACCCCAATGAGAATTGAATCTTCTGGTGCACGATAGAATCAAGTAAAAACTTCCTACCAACAACGTTATAAGGCGGATAAATGATGTAATGTATAAAACATAAAAGTAATTTAAGTACTTTAACAAAGTGTTGAAAAGAAGCAAGAATAATGATAAACTTTGTTTGGAAGAACTTGGCATTGATATGAAAGCAAACAAAAAATAAAAAGTGAAAAAGGAAGTCACTCTATACAAAAAATAAGACCATAGAAAATAATAATATATTATCAAAAACAATCTAAATAATTGAAATATAAATTACAATAATATGTACTGTACGAGTAAAGTTGAAATAATTAAATAAAAATCACAGTTTGCAATTTTTAAAAAGACAACATAGTATAAAAAACTGTAATTCAGAAAAACAAGCCAAATGAAATAAACAAAGTTCATAAGACAATAATTATGGCTTAATTGCCTCGTCAATCATTTTATAGTAATTGTAAAAAAGACCAAAAATGTAAAATGGTATAAGACATTTAACTATTTGGTTAAAGAGAAAGAGTCCGCAATTATAATCAAGATTTTTGTCAACACCAGCAACATCTGTAAAATTAAAAATAAAGAGTTGAAAGAGTCGGAGAACAGAATAATGAATGCAAAAACCTTCTCAGACAAAGTAATACAAAACTATGTATCCGCAGTACTAAATTAAGCTTCAGAAATAGTGGAATAAACATACATGGTCTAGATACAATATCATAGCAGGTTATGGATTAAATTAGCTCAGATCTAGTATTCATATAAAGACCTCAAAAGATATAGATATTGACTATGATGAGAACATAAATAAAAACATATATTAAATAATCAGAAATTAAGGAGAGAGGAATCTGAACTCAAAAATATCTCAAAAAAGGCCTTTAATAGAAGAAGAGTCATCATCAAAGATATAATGATTGACAATCAGGCCATTCAACTTCATAAAATCAAAATTGATTATGAATTAGGAGATAAACCAGAGAAATTGTAAACCAATAGAAGTATAGAAGGTCAATCATTATACTCTCCTTTGCAGTTAAGTATTATTTGATGGGGTTACAAGGTCGACCAGATGGTATACCACTTCAGGGATGATAAAACAACAATATCAAGAAAGAGATATTAATAAAATATTGCTTTAGAGAGTTTTCTGAAAAGAGATCCTGAGCAAGTTGTGAAGTAGAACCTGGTGGTGAAGGAAGAAAAGTTGAAGAATAAATAAAAAAGAACAATTTAAAAAATTCAAAGTTGCGTTTACATTTAAAAAAAGAAAATCCATCTCCTAATACAAAAAGATCAGCCCTTAGCAAGATGTCTCATTAAAAATTCCCGAGCGAAAAGTTATGAAACTCGCTTTTGGATAGCATAAAGAATGTTAAAACTGTAATGCAGAAGATAAAACATGAAATAAACAAGACGATTCTATTCACACCATAGTGTATCCACACAAAAGAAAAATTGAGATTTAATAACGTTCACAACGAGATTATAGAAAAAATAGTTTACTCACAGGGCCAGACTATAATTCTAACCTACAAGGCATCCTTTAAGTTCAGAAAAGAGAAATATGCTTCATAGTCAGATATGAGAAATGTTATCAATACAGGATTAAGATAAAGATTATCAGCGCTTTTTAAGGTTTCCTGATGGTAATTTAGATAAATCCAGAAAGAATAAAGGGTAAGTTCATATATTTGGAATGTGACTTCCCTTCTATAAGCAAATATTGTTGAAACAACGATCAAAGCGGTATTGATAGCAGAAAATTCAGTAATCAGCCAAAAATCCATATTAGCGAAATTCTATGTTGCAGTTAAGTCTGTGAAATCAGAAAAGGAGGCTGAGAGAAAAAGATTAAAGAAATTTTAAAATAGTGTTTTAATTTGCCAATAGCTAGTACACAAAAGAAAAGTTTTAGAAAATTTGAACAAATAAGTAAAATTTAAAGAATAACTTATCTTAGATAATGCCTTCACAAAAATATCGCTCGTGGGACCCGAATA
This sequence comes from Trachelipus rathkii, assembly GCA_015478945.1. Classification (NCBI taxonomy): domain Eukaryota; kingdom Metazoa; phylum Arthropoda; class Malacostraca; order Isopoda; family Trachelipodidae; genus Trachelipus; species Trachelipus rathkii. The sequence goes on along the minus strand of JABUQX010047564.1, from coordinate 673 downwards.
ATTAATGAAGCAGGTAATAACAAAAAAATTGACCAAAAAGAACTATACGTGTATTTTCCATATATACTCACTAGATTTATTAGTCCGTGCTGACTATAGCTAAAAGATATTCAAATTTATCGATAGAAAAGGTAACTGGGATAATGAAACCATCAGATTATAAAAAAGTTACATAAAATGTTAAATATGTTAATTATTAAATTGATTCAGTCCCAGCCATGCTCAAATGTTTAAAGTATATAAAGGGTAGAATTCTATTTTTCAATGTTAACAAATACATATGCCTGCAGTGGATATATAAGGTTTCATTTTGGAAAAAATAATTTGTTCATTGTGTTATCTAAAAGATTTACCATTAAATATAAATTTGATGTTAACTATATCAAGAATAGAATTGAGTGCAGCCAAATTAGTGTCAAACATACATCAATTAAAAAATGAAGATATGAAAATAAACAAGATTTTTGAAAAGTCGTGAAAATTGTATTACAATATATTAAAAATGAATCAAAGTTTAAAAGATTGTAACATAAATAGCGTATAGATCACAAACGAGATATAACCAATGGTTTCTGTACCAGCCCCAAGGCCCCCTTTAAAAATTGGCCAAAAGATATAGCCAAGTAAGAATATTGTTAAGATTTTTGAACAATAACAACTATGGAGCACTGTC